>JAWPHD010002597.1:0-249226 GCA_037043455.1 Cyrtodaria siliqua | reverse complement strand
CCTCGTTAAGACGATAGGGTCTTCATTTGCTCAAGTGGATAATGCTAAAAGTCTTCGTTATTGTTTGCTTACAGGGACACGCATGATGACTGGAAGTAACTTCTGGAGTGGGCATATCTACTACTACCATGAATCATCAGCAGCAACTCCAAGACTCTGACTTCAGGAACTGGGTTCGAGCTGGTCTTGGACTCAAGTATGTCAAAGAGGGATTGGAACCCTTCGTTGATTATACGGTGAACACGTTTCATGCTTCCATTCTGACAGGTATAACCCAGTACTAGTGTCAGTGTAATGATTGTACATTACAAAACCTTCTACCACATCCCAAGGCAGCATGTCCAAGAACAGATAAGAAGAACAACTGTCCCTGTAACAATCCGGGGAAAAGAAGAATATGTCCCAATGGAGTCTGTGGTGCTATTTATGATGGAATAGTGGATTCACATCGATTCAAAGGTCCATCATGGAAGAACACCGAACTAAGTCAGTGGAAAACAAAGCATGCCATTTCATGTATTTCTTTAAATTTATCGTGCAATCCACAGCAATAACACACAAAGACTTTATCTTTATTCAGATATAGATCAATGTGTTTTATGTGGGTTTTGTTTGCTCAGTTGACTCGAACGTCGTCTGAAGTGCATATGAAAGGTGCGATTTCATTGGATGAATTCTGTTGATCTTCTCATGAATATTGATTAGATGAAAATTTGATTTGACGTGACCTACAAGGGAGTGTGGTCAGGTCCTATAGCGGAGAGTATCAAAGCGTAATTAGGATATGATTTTAATGAGATTGGCTCATCTTCTATTGTCAAGAATAGTTTGCATAATTTAATACTTGAGATATTAGGATATTATTATAACATCGACTGTTATGAGAATAGAGAATTTTGTTGTTAATAGATTAATGAAATATATAATTATACACACCTTTGAGAAAGGGTTGATATTTGTCGTCAGAAAGTTTTCGATGAATGTCGAATTGATAGCTACACTTAAGAGCCCAGCGCAGTCCGTTTCTGCAGCCGTACTGATTGCAGCCATGTCTGTACTTGGAGACATAAAGCACTTGGCTATTTGCCAATGGTTTGTTTTCCACTGACTTAGTTCGGTGTTCTTCCATGATGGACCTTTGAATCGATGTGAATCCACTATTCCATCATAAATAGCACCACAGACTCCATTGGGACATATTCTTCTTTTCCCCGGATTGTTACAGGGACAGTTGTTCTTCTTATCTGTTCTTGGACATGCTGCCTTGGGATGTGGTAGAAGGTTTTGTAATGTACAATCATTACACTGGACACTAGTACTGGGTATACCTGTCAGAATGGAAGCATGAAACGTGTTCACCGTATTATCAACGAAGGGTTCCAATCCCTCTTTGACATACTTGAGTCCAAGACCAGCTCGAACCCAGTTCCTGAAGTCAGAGTCTTGGAGTTGCTGCTGATGATTCATGGTAGTAGTAGAATATGCCCACTCCAGAAGTTACTTCCAGTCATCATGCGTGTCCCTGTAAGCAAACAATAACGAAGACTTTAGCATTATCCACTTGAGCAAATGAAGACCCTATCGTCTTAACGAGGCAAAATATAGTATTTTTAAGTAAATCAAGGGCCACAACTCCACTGTTACTGGTTCAATCTGGCTGGTGTTCAAACTTGTCCGAGCTTTTATTGATTATAACAATCTGGTAAAGTTTAGTAAAGATCGGAAAGAATGAGGCAAAATATAGCATTTTTAACTAAATCAAGGGCCATAACTCTGCTGTTACTGGTCCAATCGGACTGGTTTTTAAATTTATCCAAGCTGTCATTGACATTAACAATCTGGTAAAGTTTGGTAAAGATCGCATGTAGAGTGAAAGCCCTATCGTCTTAACGAGCCGAAATATAGCATTTTAAATCAAAGGCCATAACTCCGCTGTTACTGGTCCGATCTTGCTGGTTTTCAAACTTGTCTAAGCTTTCATTGATATTAACAATCTGGTAAAGTTTGGTAAAGATCGGATAAAAAATGAAGGCCCTATAATCTTAACTAGACAAAAGTTAACCTTAAGGTAGCCTTTATATGAAGGATGAGCCTCCCAGATAATATCGGCCACCAATTTGCTGGTAGCAATATCGTCATCGCGGCACAAGAGATCGCGTTTTTTCTCTCTTTTTCTTCTTTTTTTTTTTTGAAACAGGGGAGAAAAAGGTTAGGGTGGGGACAAAATATAGGGTCGGTCGGGAACCTGAAACACAACTTTTTTTTTTCTTGGCCTAAGCGTCAATAAGTGTAAATTGCTGAACAATTGTCACGTCTCAAATCACTGTATGTATCTAGCAATATAAGCAAGAAGATGGTATAGGCGGGTTTTTCTTTCACAGAAGAGCTGACGTGAGTGAAAGACTTCCTTATACATGTAATCGAACTCAGCAGTTAAATTATGTATTTATTAATATCAACTTTTAATTCCGTTTGTGTAAGATTTTAATCTAAATGTTAGTCAAGGTCACAGTTAGTTATTTTTGTTGTCCCGACAGCCTTTTTACCTGCAATAATAGAGGCCTATCAGGGCTCCAAGAATAGGATAGCCCGACGCCCGGGGCTAGTCCAATCTGAATCCGGGCTAGTCTCTCTTCCAAAAATGGTTGCCCGTCGGGCTAGTCTAAAAAAATCTCGGGGCAATCAAAAATCCAACCAGAAATTGTGTTTTATTGAGTGTAATTTGCAGCCGTATTATTTGAAAATTAGCTCCCTTCATTAAAGTTTATCAATTTGAAAGCGCGCATTTCATTGGTTGATTACATGATTTGAACCAATCGCATTACAGCTTTCATATTCACGCAAATTTGTCACATTGGACAGTTGGACGGAAGAAGAAAGATCACTCGAATATTAACAGTTTGAACGTAGATTTCATTTTAATATACTTGTTTTCGATGAATTGTTGTATAATCTTTTTCTAAATAGCAAGTCTGTATCTTAAAAACGCTTAACAACGAACGCTTATTCACAAATGCAAGCTGCTAAATAACACCGGGAACGCGCACCTGTTTTAGATGGTTTAATTTGCGGGACTCGGAACGGGTTTTGACGTGATTTGCGGCGCGATCCTAAAACTGTAAAAGAAAATAATATTGTTAAGTGATGCAATGGATAAATAAAAGGAAAATAGAACCTTCTAGTTTGATTCTAATCACATGTGTATTATTAATTAAATAAAACAAAGTAAAAAAGCAAAACATTCGATATCGACAAAATAATGCACCGGCAACTATTCATTGGTAATAATAATTTCGGGGCAAGTTAAAAAAAATCAGGGCAAGTGACTTTTCAGTCAGGGCAAGTGGACTTTTGAAATCTACTTGCCCTGGGCTATTCCCCAATTTTAATTTTCTTGGAGCCCTGCCTATCTTCGGCTACTTCACAATTGAAACAAGACGTCAATGACCTTGAAGCTCTACTGATTGATTTTGATTTCAGGAAGTAGTCGCTACAAACTGGTTTTTTGAAAATCTATTTTTAGCCGTGGTGGCCATCTTGAATTTCCGGCCGACCTGAATTTTGCTAGGATCAATTAGACATCAATATGAGCAACATTCCTGTGAAGTTTCATGAAAATCCGTCAAGTAGTTTCAGAGGAGTAGTCGCTACAAGTTTTCATTATATAACTCTATGTAAACAAAGATGGCCACTGACAGCCAAGTTTAACATTGAATCAAAATAATGTTCGACTCGGATAACCATCATGTCATGCTGATCATTTTAGAAAAAGTCCCATATCAATATTTCTTATAGTTTTCAAGAAGTAGTCGCTACAAACTTATTTTTTAACAAGAGGTCAATGACCTTGAAGCTCTACTGATTGATTTTGATTTCAGGAAGTAGTCGCTACAGATTTGTTTTTTGAAAATCTATTTTTAACCGTGGCGGCCATCTTGAATTTTCGGCCGACCTGAAATTTTGCTAGGATCAATTAGACGTTAAGAGCAACATTCCTGTGAAGTTTCATGAAAATCCGTCAAGTAGTTTCAGAGGAGTAGTCGCTATAAGTTTTCATTATATAACTCTATGTAAACAAAGATGGCCACTGGCAGCCATGTTTAACGTCGAATCAAAACAATTTTTGACAAGGATTAACATCATGTCATGCTGATCATTTTAGAAAACATCCCATATCAATATCACTTACAGTTTTCAAGAAGTAGTCGTTACAAATTTATTTATTTTAAATCTTTTTTTAGCTGTGGCGGCCATCTTGAATTTCCGGCCAGCCTGAAATTTTTCTAGGATCAACTAGACATCAAGAGCAACATTCCTGTGAAGTTTCATGAACATCCGTCAAGTAGTTCCAGAGAAGTAGTCGCTACAAGTGTTTACAATATAACTCTATGTAAACAAAGATGGCCACTGGCAGCCATGTTTAATATCGAATCAAAATAATGTTTGACTAGGATCAACAACATGTCATGCTGATCATTTTAGAAAAAGTCCCATATCAATATCACTTATAGTTTTCAAGAAGTAGTCGCTACAAACTTATTTTTTAAAAATCTATTTTTAGCTGTGGCGGCCATCTTGAATTCCTGGCCGACCTGAAATTTTGCTAGGATCTATAAGACATCAAGAGCAACATTCCTGTAAAGTTTCATGAAAATCCGCCAAGTAGTTTCAGAGGAGTAGTCGCTACAAGTTTTTACTATATAACTCTATGTAAACAAAGATGGCCACTGGCAGCCATGTTTAACGTCGAATCAAAACAATTTTTGACAAGGATTAACATCATGTCATGCTGATCATTTAAGAAAATGTCCCATATCAATATCACTTATAGTTTTCAAGAAGTAGTCGCTACAAACTTGTATTTTAAAAATCTATTTTTAGCTTTGGTGGCCATCTTGGATTTCACATCAACATGAATTTTTGCTAGGATCAACTAGACTTCATGGGCAACATTTCTGTAAAGTTTCATGAATATCCATCTTGTAGTTTCAGAGGAGTAGTCGCTACAAATAAAAGTTTACGGACAGACGGACGGACGGACGGACAGACAGACGGACGACGCACCACGGCATAAGCTCTGTTGATCTCTGATCAGTAGAGCTAAAAATCTATTTTTAGCCATGGCGGCCATCTTGAATTTCCGGCCAACCTGAAATTTTGCTAAGATCAATTAGACATCAAGAGCAACATTCGTGTGAAGTTTCATGAAAATCCGTCAAGTAGTTTCAGAGGAGTAGTCGCTACAAGTTTTCATTATATAACTCTTATGTAAACAAAGATGGCCACTGACAGCCATGTTTAACGTCGAATCAAAATAATGTTCGACTTGAATAACCATCATGTCATGCTGATCATTTTAGAAAAAGTCCCATATCAATATCACTTATAGTTTTCAAGAAGTAGTCGCTACAAACTTGTATTTTGAAAATCTATTTTTAGCCATGGCGGCCATCTTGAATTTCCGGCCGACCTGAAATTTTGCAAGGATCAATAAGACATCAAGAGCAACATTCGTGTGAAGTATTATGAAAATCCGTCAAGTAGTTTCAGAGGAGTAGTCGCTACAAGTTATCATTATATAACTCTATGTAAACAAAGATAGCCACTGGCAGCCATGTTTAACGTCGAATCAAAACAATTTTTGACAAGGATTAACATCATGTCATGCTGATCATTTTAGAAAACGTCCCATATCAATATCACTTACAGTTTTCAAGAAGTAGTCGTTACACATTTATTTATTTTAAATCTTTTTTTAGCTGTGGCGGCCATCTTGAATTTCCGGGAAGCCTGAAATTTTTTTTCACCCTTTTCCCTGTTTTCTTTGTTTTCCCTGTTTTCCAGAGTCTGTGGTCACCCTGTACTAGTCCTCTGTGACGACCGATTCATGGGTTTCACTCGTCCGGATTCGAAATTTCAATCGTCAATACGACCGGACGAGTGGAATTTTCGTGCCCTGCGACTATTTTATGGATTTTTATGGATATTACTACCGGCAAATCAACAAGCCAGACGGGCTTGTGTTCTTGAATATTGGACAAGCCCAGCAGGCATTTTACCAGTCTCGGGCTTGCGGGCTTGTGCTTATTTCGACCACTGCTTTAGGGGGTCAGTAACAAACGCAATAACTGATTTATTGCATCGAGCACCTTTTTGAAGGCAAACATCGATATTTAACCCATTTTAGGCTGCGTACAGCTAAATATAGCCTGGGTAAAGCCCCGCCTTTTGTTGTGTACGATTCAGTACAGAACTGACAGTTTACAGAGGTCAGCAGATATAACTTCTAAATATTCAATATGCATTTTCAGGAAGGATAAACTATAGGTAAAATAATCCCCATCAGCTAGGATCATTAAATTAAATAAAAAAATATTTTTTCACGTTTTTGAAAATTTAACATCCATTGAAATTGCACGTCAATATTCAGTGCGGATTCAATAGTGTTTGTAAACACACACATGTGCAGAGAGGTTGAGCTGGAAATGTTGTCTTTTTCACACTTTCAAAGGCTTTGTGATGGAAATATCTGAAATAAGGTAATTTAAAGAAAATCTAGTGTAAAATTCTTCAGATATTAGCTGACAGGTGCCACAGGAAGACTATGGAAAGTATTTAGTTTTCTGCACCCTAAAATGGAGCGTCAACGTCATTGAGACGTTCGCGCAATTTGACGTCATGACCGGTAGTTTAAAAACATTATTAATTTATTTATTGTGTTTGTTACCAACGCCTTAAAGAACCATTTGCAAATGATTTAAACTTTGAACCGAAATTTAGTCCATATTGTTTTAGTGACCCTCTATAGAATAATAGAGGGTCACCATGTGACCGCTCTTATCCAATGAAATTCCTAGGATTTTGTGTGAGGTGCAATAAAGTTATATATGGGTCTCCAAAAAGTGTAATATTGGAATCAAAACATCTACACATACAAACTAACCAGGCTGCCCTGCATACGTTCCATGTTTCATTTCTAATCCTCATTTTAATTCTTCAATCAAATATGATTACATGTTCCTTGCATAATCAATAAAGCTATTGGGGTTCCCTACAGTCAATCTACACAGCGTGATCTGCTCAGTTTCACTGTCAGACGCATGTGTGGTGCACAGCTTTATGAAACCAGGGATGGAAACTAACTTTTAAAGCTTGGTTGCCCAAACGGGCAACCATCTTCTGGATTTTGGTTGCCCAGCTGAAAATTTATGAGCCCAGATTTTCTGTATTTTTCTTTTCAACACACTAACAAACACATTAAGAAACATGATTTTAACAAATTTACTTTATTTAGGCCACTTTATTTAGACCAAACAAAACAAGAGGTCAATGACCATGAAGCTCTACTGATTGATTTTGATTTCAGGAAGTAGTCGCTACAAACTTGACAAGGACCAACATCATGTCATGCTGATATGCTGATCATTTTAGAAAAAGTCCCATATCAATATCACTTATAGTTTTCAAGAAGTAGTCGCTACAAACTTGTATTTTGAAAATCTATTTTTAGCCATGGCGGCCACCTTGAATTTCCAGCCGACCTGAAATTTTGCTAGGATCAATAAGACATCAAGAGCAACATTCGTGTGAAGTTTCATAAAAATCCGTCAAGTAGTTTCAGTGGAGTAATCGCTACAAGTTTTCATTATATAACTCTATGTAAAAAAAGATGGCCACTGGCAGACATGTTTAATGTCGAATCAAAATAATGTTCGACTCGGATAACCATCATGTCATGCTGATCATTTTAGAAAAAGTCCCATATCAATATCACTTATAGTTTTCAAGAAGTAGTCACTACAAACTTATTTTTTAAAAATCTATTTTTAGCTGTGGCGGCCATCTTGAATTTCTGGCAGATCTGAAATTTTGCTAGGATCAATAAGACATTAAGAGCAACATTCCTGTAAAGTTTCATGAAAATCCGCCAAGTAGTTTCAGAGGAGTAGTCGCTACAAGTTTTTACAATATAACTCTATGTAAACAAAGATGGCCACTGGCAGCCATGTTTAACGTCGAATCACAACATTTTTGTCAAGGACCAACATCATGTCATGCTGATCATTTTAGAATAAGTCCCATATCAATATCACTTATAGTTTTCAAGAAGTAGTCGCTACAAACTTGTATTTTGAAAATCTATTTTTAGCCGTGGCGGCCATCTTGAATTTCCGGCCGACCTGAAATTTTGCTAGGATCAATTAGACATCAAGAGCAACATTCCTGTAAAGTTTCAGAAAAATCCGCCAAGTTGTTTCGGAGGAGTAGTCGCTACAAGTTTTTACTATATAACTCTATGTAAACAAAGATGGCCACTGGCAGCCATGTTTAACGTCGAATCAAAATGATTTTTGACAAGGACCAACATCATGTCATGCTGATCATTTTAGAAAATGTCCCATATCAATATTACTTATAGTTTTCAAGAAGAAGTCGCTACAAACTTGTATTTAAAAAATCTATTTTTAGCTTTGGCAGCCATCTTGGATTTCACATCAACATGAATTTTTGCTAGGATCAACTAGACTTCATGGGCAACATTTCTGTAAAGTTTCATGAATATCCATCAAGTAGTTTCAGAGGAGTAGTCGCTACAAATAAAAGTTTACGGACAGACGGACGGACGGACAGACGGACGCCGCACCACGGCATAAGCTCTGCTGATCTCTGATCTGTAGAGCTAAAAATAGGTGTGTTTCCTATTGCATGCTCTAGGGTCGGTAGGTAGGCATATTTATATTCTATAGTTCACTAGTCTGATCATGGCCATTACAGTTACTCTGGCATGGTATATATTTCACCCTTTTCCTGTGAAAAATTCCTCTCTTAAAAAAAATAAAATATATACAGTTGCTGCCAGGCGGATTACGACTTTTTCGCAGCATCCCCGCGGCCGTTTTTCAATCGAAGTCACAAATCGCCGCGATCGTACCGCGGATTGTCACCTGTAATATCGTGGGCATTCCCCGCGACCGTAAAAATCGCCGTGGTTGCAAAATCAAGTCTCGAAAGAAAGCAATCACCGCGATTCTATGTGATAGGTTCGCGGGGGAACGCGGGGGAAATTAGAGCAGGGATCAATAAAAAATGTAATAAAACTGATAAATATACAATGAATAAATTTCGAAAGCAATACGTATTTCAAACTTTTAATGCATTTAATAACACATATTTTTCGTTTTTGTTGTCCAAAAGTCGCATTTCTCATCACCGGACATAAATTGGCTACCCACAATCCTTTGTGATGTGTGTACATATTAACAAGGCGGCACTAATAACGGGTTTATGACCTGGAATTCTTTACAATTTTTTCGGATTATTTCTGACTAAAGAACCCATCAATGTATTAATAATCAACAGCAGAACAGTAAAATGTGTTACAAATAACGATTAATTAAAAATATAATTCTAATGTTCAGTATAAGAATTACTAATTGAATTTTATGTTCAGTCACCGCGAAGTCGGTAATAGGAACTGCCGTATAACTATCGTGAATACATTATCCGGGCGTTTGAATTTTTCGAAAACAAAATAAAATTGTCTTCTGCTTCGATTTTTTAATAGTTATTGAATAATAATGCATTAAATTGACTGCAAAAGTGTACATTGATACTGAAGGTAAATCGCGGCGATGGCCTGCGATTTCACACCGGATAAAGCGGTGTGCGAATCAAAACGGATCACAGCGAATCGCGGTGATTGTGTCGCGGTGGTCAAAAGTTATTGTCCCCGCGTTGAGTGGACTGTCCGCCGATCGCGGGGACAAAATCAGTGTGTCCGCGGTGAGATAAAATCCCTACGTTGAGTGTGATTAATCGTAATCCGCGTGGCAGCAACTGTATACCATTAAATTATAAAAAGAGAAAACACTGTTAAATAATATTTAAATTCATTAAATTACCGTAATGGTAATGGTTCATTAAAACCCCTGCCCATCGAGGTTTTTAAATAACCAACAAGCTCAGACAGACTCTATCTAAAATTCATTTTTATAGTATGGTGTACTTAAAGGGAGTACATCAGGATTTTTCTAGAAATATCTTAACTTATAAAAATGTTCCAATTCATGATAAAACACTTATATCCATCAAAATATGATGTTCGAACCATAGTGTTAAGGTTTAAACTTCGAATATACCATATAGCTAGGACGGAATCGGGCATACAATGCTGAAATTAACCCTGGTGCGTAACCTAGGATAGCACGTATTACTGTACAGAATGAATTTCCTTGTAAATAAGGGGTCATTTTTAGGATCATTCATTATGTTTAGGCGCTTTAAAATAGAAGATATCATTATTTTTTCACTTTTAAGTCGGACCCCTAGACCCCTTTGAAAAGCCTGATGTACTCCCTTTAAGTGACCCTGACAATTTCACTGAACATACGACAAATATATTTATAATGAATCGGGGTAGAACCCCCACTTCATGTTCATTTTGTCTTTTTTTTTTTTATCATGCTCATTCAAGGTTTTTCTTCATGACACCACATATGCAAATATTGAAACGTGGCTCCATCTTAAATGGAGTGTCTACAATAGAATTTGCAGCAACTCTGCAGTTCTGCAGGTTAGAAGGTTCTAGGCCCATTCTCCATATATTATCTAGATGTAAATGGAGAATGAGCCTGGCATGTTCATCCGTTTAGTGCCATATAACCTTTCTTGTGTTGGTGCGCCGTAAAACCCCAATTCAATTAAATTCAATTATAAGGCCAAATAAAATTATACCTGTGTTTACTGTAACATTGCTGAAAAAAAACGGGTAGGTAGGTAGGTATTTTATTTTTTTTATTTTTTGGCGAAGTTACATTTAAGGTGGCGATGAGCTTTGATGAATGGGAAAATGTGGTATTTTAAAAACTACAGTAGATAACAATATGAATTTGTTTATGTTTTATTGTTTCCCAAAAGCCTGGCAACAACTGACTCTTTTCCCAATCACTTGCAATTATTGCAAAGGGGTAAAACAGATTAATTAATTTTTCGCAAGTCCGGAAGAGGGTCAGTTCCAACAGCAGGTCAATGAGCACATGAGTCGGCCGTGATCGCGTGAACATAATTATTTTTTCAAATTTTTTCAGTAAAAAAAAAAGGAGTCGGGGGTGTTTTCAGAGGGTCGGTCGGGTTACAGTAAACTCGGGTATAATTTTATTTAGCCTAATGAATATATGCACCCACTGAGTGCTGCAAATTTAATTAGCGCAATATATGTATAAAAAAAAATCATGGACGGTAAAATTAAAATAAGATTTTGTTTAATCTACCTTTGTTGAAGGGCCAGTGCTGATCTCAACTCCTACTATAAAAAGCAGAAGCAGGGGCACAAATTAGCGGTCGCCAAGTCGCCATTGGCGAGTAAAAAATGGTCTGGGCGACCAAAATTTGACTTTCACGCGCCCAAGTGGCGACCAAAAATATTCAACCCAAAAAACGGAAAAAGGGTCATCATTCAACACAAACATTTAAGTTCGAGGATTTTACCCCGCAGATTTTGCTTTGGTCCCGTGAACTACATACTGTTGGCCGAAAAAGACAAAACCCTTAACAAAATAATAAAGAAACAAACGGTTGTTTTTATTTTTCCACTGCGGAAACGAGACAATGTTCGAGATGTTGCGATGTACGGTTTCCCACAAAACTGCATGTTACGGTACTCTGAGCTTCGAATGTCAAGTAACATTTGCTGGTATAAAATCAACACAACATTAAAACAGACATGGTAGTGTTTATTTTACACATGATCATAAATTCGTGTTTTAATTTGAAGGGGAAATAATTAGGTTCATTTCCAGTTTTTGGATATTCTAAAACGCGGCGCTTTTGATTAATAAAATGCGGTGCTTTTAGAAATCATCAATAATAATTATATGGCAGGGAATCATATTGATAAAAAAGGTTTCATACATTAATTTTAAAACGGTATGTCAACATAAAATATTTATAACAAAATAAAACATTAATTTAATAATATCTAATCTTTTTTCATCTTTTATTGCAATAATGTACATATTCGAGTTGTGATCATTTATAACAAAACTCATTAACAATACTAGATAACTTGGACTTGTAATGATCAGTAATGTTGTTTATGATATTCAATAAAACACGGAGTAAATGCATGAAATTGTTCATGAATTATGCACCAGAGTGGTAAAATAAAATATTTTGTTGGGCCCCTAACTTTTGGACTGGGCCCCTAAAAATTCTAAGTCAGGGGCCCAGCTGGCTCCTATCTAAATAGAGTTAGTCGGTGCCCTTGAGAAGTGCTATATAACCCATTAACCCGACTGCATGAAGGGTTCTAGGGGTAACAATATAGAACCCTCTAGCCTCTCCGTAGTCTTGATCATCTTCGACACTTAATTGTAAATACGAACGTCTTGACCCTTTTGTCCAGAAATAAATAGAAACAGAAAACACGCCATTAATTATTATTTTATTATTAAAATTTGTTTGACCCGCCACATTAAGGTTGTTGATATAATGATGATTTCCTCTTTGTTTATTAATTTATTGCCTTCTGCCGTTTTGTCTACCTTGGATAGAAAGTTCGTCTCTATCAGCCAATCAGAAACGATGCCAGGATCTCTGTAAAATGGCTCCTGCATCGAAACAAAATAGAAAAAAGGTTCTAGATGATTGTCTTGAAAAAAAGCAAGCATCGCAACATGATCTACATTATCCTTTACCTAAAAAAAAGATGCGACAACGGTAAACATCAATGTCAACCATCTTGAATCATCATCTTGAATCATCAATTGCGGCATATCGTCAGCATCTAAACTGCACAGTGATTGGGATAGGCACGCACCTTGCGCCAGTCGCATAAAATTACGAATGGCCCATCGACACTGATCTAATGTGTGCCATACGGCGCATTGGCGCATCAATATAATTTGTTAATAAATCTACTACCTGCCGTTGATCATTTTTCGAGTGTCTTGGCAGAGGTAAAGCGTAAAGAAATATGAATGTCCTCCCTTTCAGGTTGACCACCATCAATTGCATGTAAACCTGAATGTAGTTCCTATAATAAAAAGTAATCCCTCCTTTTTTGATGAAATGGGCGTTATAAGTAGGGAAAATCTACCCATTTCTATTTGATTTTGTTGTTGTATATATTATATATAAGGCCAGAAAAAAAATCCTGTGTTTCTGGTTACCCGGCTGTCCCTATTTGTTGGTGCCGACCCTTCCGTTTTATATCATAAAAATAGACAAAAAAGCTGGGTACGAAACTTTACCATCGGTTACTTAGGCATCCGATTCTGATGATCGATAATGAATGTCTAAAATCGACCATCATAATGTAAAAATGCACTTTAATTAATGTTCAAAATAAAAATAAACATAGTATCCAGGAGACAACACTTGTGAAAATGAGCATATATACACGAATGAACACATATCAATTAGAATTATTTTGCTGATAAAATGATAATGGTGTAAAAAAAAACAAGACAGGAAAAAATACATGCTTAATCAGAAATTATTCAAGGTTCAAGGCCTCAAACTCGGATTAACATACGTACACATTACTGGTATGCAAGTAGTAGCCGAACTGAAAATAGTGGTTATTGTACTGTTTGTTGTTATTTGATATTATTCAAACAGAAGCAACTTACAGAGTAAAGTTAAGTTCACTTCATTGTTAAAAATGACAACATCCGATTACAAACTCGCGCACGCGCTGTTTATAGGGGCCCTCAAAAGGGTAACCAATAACCGTTGATTGACAGCAGTACAGAAGTAGTAGCCGAATTGCTAAACAAATGGATACATTTATGGTCATTATCCCTATTGGACGCCCCATTCCGTAAGAAAGACAACTCATCCCATTTATGACCCAGGGTTTCCCCAAGACCTATATCGGATGTCGCATGCGACATGCTTTAATGCCCGGCGGCATATGTTTAATAATATATTTTATTAGGACACGGTGCTTTATTGATGAGGGACATGTGAATGTTTATGATCGAGAAACAAACATGATTGTTTCATTCTGCAAGAATTTGTATGTAAGGTCTGTTCCATTAAAACATACCAGGGGGTAGCGGACGGCAATTTATAGAAAATGCATAGTAGGGTGCCTTGTCCCAAAAACCGTCCTAACTCCGGAATATCGCATCTACAGGTGGGTGGGTAAATCTCACACAAAAACAATTGAGTTGTGGGGAATGGGGGTATCTGAATTAATCAATCAAGATGGGGTCTCAAACATTTTTAATCAAGATGGGGTGCTTTTCAAGTTAACAAAACACATTTTTCTCTCGAATACTCGTTGTCAAGGTTTGTTGCTTCTAAAAATAGAATGAATTCAAGAACGACAACTCCTACGAAATTTCGTACTTCGTCATCAATTAGATTCGTACTACTGTACATCGTACTCAATTTGATTCATATTATCGGTTATTTTTCAGGGGGAAGTTATAAGCCAGCCATGCTGCAGCCGTCGTTGCACGGCCGTTTTTGAAAAAATCGCGCCCAATATTTGGTGGAGTGGGTGGGGTAAAAAAAAAAAAAATTTAAAACTCTTTTTTTAATATTGTTATGTTTTTTAAGTACGAAAATATAACAACAAACTTTAAAGTGACACTGTCTGTAAGTATTAAAGCAGATTATTGAGCATAACCAAATAACAGTGAAATGAACAGTGAAAACCTGAGGATAGACCCAAATAATTCTGACATTTTATGACCAGCTGTTTGTGGCAAGCACAAAGTGTTTGAAAAAATAAACAAATAGTGAATTTGACTATTTATTTAGAAGTTTTGTTGTAAATCAGTTCTGTTTTTGTACTAAATGACAATTAAAATGGCTCTCCGTTGATATACACCACCCCTAATATAATAAAACAAGAGGTCAATGACCTTGAAGCTCTACTGATTGATTTTGTTTTCAGGAAGAAGTCGCTACAAACTTGTTTTTTGAAAATCTATTTTTAGCAGTGGCGGCCATCTTGAATTTCCGGCCGACCTGAAATTTTGCTAGGATCAATTAGACATCAAGAGCAACATTCCTGTGAAGTTTCATGAAAATCCGTCAAGTAGTTTCAGAGGAGTAGTCGCTACAAGTTTTCATTATATAACTCTATGTAAACAAAGATGGCCGCTGACAGCCATGTTTAACATTGAATCAAAATAATGTTCGACTCGGATAACCATCATGTCATGCTGATAATTTTAGAAAAAGTCCCATATCAATATCACTTATAGTTTTCAAGAAGTAGTCGCTACAAACTTATTTTTTTTAAATCTATTTTTAGCTGTGGCGGCCATCTTGAATTTCTGGCCGATCTGAAAGTTTGCTAGGATCAATTAGACATCAAGAGCAACATTCCTGTGAAGTTTCATGAAAATCCGTCAAGTAGTTTCAGACGAGTAGTCGCTACAAGTTTTCAATATATAACTCTATGTAAACAAAGATGGCCACTGGCAGCCATGTTTAACGTCGAATCAAAATAATGTTCGACTCGGATAACCATCATGTCATGCTGATCATTTTAGAAAAAGTCCTATATCAATATCTCTTATAGTTTTCAAGAAGTAGTCGCTACAAACTTATTTTTTAAAAATCTATTTTTAGCCGTGGCGGCCATCTTGAATTTCCGACCGACCTGAAATTTTGCTAGGATCAATTAGACATCAAGAGCAACATTCCTGTGAAGTTTCATGAAAATCCGTCAAGTAGTTTCAGAGGAGTAGTCGCTACAAGTTTTCATTATATAACTCTATGTAAACAAAGATGGCCGCTGGCAGCCATGTTTAACGTCGAATCAAAACGATTTTCAACAAGGACCAACATCATGTCATCCTGATCATTTTAGAAAAAGTCCCATATCAATATCTCTTATAGTTTTCAAGAAGTAGTCGCTACAAACTTATTTTTTAAAAATCTATTTTTAGCCGTGGCGGCCATCTTGAATTTCCGGCCGACCTGAAAATTTGCTAGGATCAATTAGACATCAAGAGCAACATTCCTGTGAAGTTTCATGAAAATTCGTCAAGTAGTTTCAGAGGAGTAGTCGCTACAAGTTTTCATTATATAACTCTATGTAAACAAAGATGGCCGCTGGCAGCCATGTTTAACGTCGAATCAAAACGATTTTCGACAAGAACCAACATCATGTCATGCTGATCATTTTAGAAAAAGTCCCATAGCAATATCCCTTAGAGTTTTCAAGAAGTAGTCGCTACAAACTTGTTTTTTAAAAACCTATTTTTAGATTTGGCGGCCATCTAGGATTTCACATTTACATGAATTTTTGCTAGGATCAACTAGACTTCATGGGCAACATTTCTGTAAAGTTTCATGAACATCCATTCAGTAGTTTCAGAGGAGTAGTCGCTACAAAAAAAAAGTTAACGGACGGACAGACAGACGGACGGACGACGGACACCGCACCACGGCATAAGCTCTGCTGATCTCTGATCAGTAGAGCTAAAAATGGAACCTCCCCAAACCCTCCCCCACGCGCTCCATGTACAGGGATTTTTTTTGGCCGTTTTTATAGCCGTTATTCGGTCATATTCCCAATGGCAAAACATATCTTTTTTTCCCAATTTTGAGGAAATAATTCCCAATTTAAAAAAAAAAAAAAAAAAAAAAAAAAAAAAAAAAAAAGTGTGCCAATCCAATGATTGGGGTTCAAAAGCTTAAATAAATGCTTCAGTTTATCTTGGTTTACAAAAACAGTATTAAAAGATATAATTATGAAAGGAATGCTTTACTTTATATGTTTCCGAATTTTATTAAAAATCGCGCTAAAATTCCCAATTTTATGAAAAATCGCGCTAAAATTCCCAATTCCAGGGGTATGGGTCATGTTCCCAAAATAATGAAAAAAAAACCTGATGTACTTTCACAAAATAACATGCCTTCCCAAATTCCTGGGGGAAACCCTGATGACCTAAATATATTAACAAGAGATGTCTCCGTAATGGGATTACGTCAATTGGAAATGTATAATCAGATTTGACCGATCGATATTTTACTGCAGTATTGTATTTTTCCAATGTTGTTTATGCCTACATGTTATACAAACAGGGTTATATATATAAATTAGTTTTAATTTATTATCGTCTGCTGGTGTTGTCTTGCCGAGAAAGCATTGTTTAAATATTGGAGAGCAATTAAAAACACATAACTGCGCACGCGTGGTTAGCGCGCGACTTCCCCACGCGCAAATCTGCGCGGAAATCTGCGCGGAAATGAGTGCTGAGAAGAAAATCATTTATATTTCGGTACATATTTACTTTTTCGTATACGACGATTCTTCTGATGATGAAAAATGTATCTTTTTATTAAATTAAATTGATATTTTCTATTGAAGAGCTACGAACGTCGTTTGTTTACGAAAATTCGGATACTACTGCTGTTCGGCTACTACTTGCATACCAGTATACTTCACTTTGACTGACCGATTATAACCGATGAGTGATCGGTTATATCCAACCGATTTTAACTGATGATCGATTGTAAATTTCAACTGATTGCCATCACTAGAAATAGTAGCCTCTAATTTGTGGTTATATTGGTTACCCGGTTAGCTGTTGGTAGAGCACTCGGTCTGTAAGTGAGGAGTCCTGGGTTCGAGTCATGTAAGTTGTATCTGCCACATTTTTTCCCCTGATTTACTTCCATTAGTGACGATAATTCAGTGAACGCGGGATTGCGGCACCGGTGGTCTAGAAGGACTGGAAGAGCTGGATCAGCTCTTAAAAAGTAATGGAGGAAGGATTGTGGTGATGCTGGGTGTTCCTGTTAGGGTATCAGGACATTACGGACCATGGACATTACGGACCATATTTAGGGACATTACGGACCATCTATAGGAACATAACGGACCATGATTTGGGGACACTACGGACCATGCTTGAAAATAAGATGGACCTATAGGAACATAATGGACCATTAATATATTAATGCCAACTTTTTTTGCATATGACTTAAAATAGGACAACGAGAATGGTACAGTGAAAGTATGCCAATCAAGATGGCTTTTCACACTTTTATGATTGCCAATTAAAGGCTGTCAGTATATTTCTTTGATGATATGCCGGCGATAATTACGGGCCATAATTACAACTAATTAACACTAATGAAATGCAATCAAAATTACCAGTTTTAAACATCAGTTTGCAAAGATTGCAACAAACAAACGTCGTTCTTTCAATAAAAATGCAGGAGTTGTATAATTATAACTAATTAACACTAATGAAATGCAATCAAAATTACCAGTTTTAAACATCAGTTTGCAAAGATTGCAACAAACAAACTGCTGTTATATAAAATGTAAATAACACCAAATATCATGCACAATAGTTGTTGATAAATGAGGTCCATACAATTAATATATTAATGGTCCATTATGTTCCTATAGGTCCATCTTATTTTCAAGCATGGTCCGTAGTGTCCCCTAATCATGGTCCGTTATGTTCCTATAGATGGTCCGTAATGTCCCTAAATATGGTCCGTTATGTCTGGTCCGTAATGTCCATGGTCCGTAATTCCCTGTTAGCACAGTTGGTACAGGTAGCGCACTCACCTTGTAAGCGCTGGGACCCGTGTTCGAGTCTTGTACCGGCTGCACTTTTTCCCCTTGGTTTTACTTTACTTCAATATTAAAGATTCAATAAAAGACTTTGTTTGAATAAAAATATAATGAATGTTTGTTTGTTTTTTTTATTTTTTATTTAAACATGGCAACTTCTCAAATCTGAAATCTGCCTGCAACACCCATCCCCTCCTACTGAATGTAAAACTTGGGACGGACGGATAATGGGAACACTATTAGTATGTCTCCTCCACATTGGTGGTGGGGCATATACAATTATATCAAAGCCACGCGGTTTGTTTTGCAGAACGTTTTTTTTTCGCAGTGAGTCACTGATTGTTTACGCGGTGAAAAGTTAAACTTTTCAAATCCTTATTTGTGCATCACATCTATAGCCTATAGATCTACACGGTAGCAAATACACTACATTATGATAACTGCCCATTAATAATCTAAGGTTATCAATTACCTTCTTATAAACTGTCTAAAATCTACTTTTTCCCTACGAAACACATCCGGTCTGGGCCTGCAGTGCAGGCTGCACATCGTCTGCTTTTTGAAAGGACTATTCCAGAGAACTCTGACGTAATAGTCTACCAGAAATGAGCTGGAATGACCCTAAATGAACTCAGACGAACCCATCTACAGTGTACAGAAGGGTGTATCATCGGTAGTAAAGAATCATTTTCTGTTTAAATTCAGTTCTATCAGTTCATGTAGTTTAGATTATTTTTAAAAGTGTCTTGTTTTTAAAAATAGATCTACTGTAGTCATTAAATAAGCAAACTTGTTAAAGTGTTGCACTTCTAGGGGATACATTTACCCACAGACAAATTAATAAAGTCTGTGATTTACTGTAATCATGTAAATATTGGTGCAAAATTACAGGTCTATAACTCGCAGTTATTTTAAGGATTGTTTTTCATTGAGAAGTATAACACGTCGATGATGGTCACACATTGTATAAAACCGCGTAGAATGACTAAATAATCAGAATGCAGTAAATCTGTGTATTAACTATTGTTCGCAGTTTGTAATTAGTTGTCATTATCTTTTTCTAGTATTTTTAAGGTTTACTGTAGTTTGTTTGCAAGTCCGTGGTTGATACTAACAAAAAAAAGAGAGAACAAACTGATAATAACAGAAAAAACAAACTTACCTCTGTACTCCATTTTCACATATATATAGGTATAGACACCACATGGCTTCAAACTTAATTACTTTTAAATTTGTATATATATGGTATTATTTTTCAACTTTGTATATAGATATACTGTAGATCTAATATACTTTTTAAAAAAGTTAAGCTGTGGAATTTGACGTCGCTTCTTGTTTTGATAAATGTAAAGCTTGGCTTGCATGATGATTTTACTCAAGACTATGTATCATTTTTAAAATGTTTAAATATGTGTATAAATCATCCAGTGCAACATGTAATGATACAGTTTTCGACAAACATGATAGAGTTGAGTCGATTAAAGCGGGAAGTGGACAACATGTTCGTCAAATGCATTGGCAGAAATAATTGCAGCTGATAACATACCTATTCCGCAGTGGCACAAGTACATTAGTGACTATGCCAATAAAGCCAACTTAAAACATTCCTATGTGAAAGGCGGTGCCATGATGCATCTGGCATCTTGGACGTCTTAAATAACAGTTCAGCGCTTCCTCAATATATGACTATAACAGGGCTAGAAATAATCCTGGGATAGTACTTAACATGCTGCTACCACGAAAACACAGACACCAAAAAAGATCAAATTTGACATTTGACCATTGACTGTGACCTTGAACTTTGCCACTTACGCAACATATATAATTATGCAGTTACGCCGATATAGCCATATAGGCCCGTGCCTAGTTCTCTCAATTTGAAAAATGGGAAGTCCAAAATTTCAATAAAAACTGAAGCCGGATGGCGAGGTTATGGGGATGGGTAAAGGATCAACATTTGTTTCTTATGTTATGTTCCTGATTTGTCAACACATATTCTTCAAATACAACACAAGTGTTCCGTCAGATATACGCCAAAACGCACCATTCCATAGCTACGTTTTGACCATTACATAGCTACGTTTTGAATAAAAACGAATTGGAACATTCCCACGGACGCCGCTCCGCACCCCTAGCTCCTTCTAGTTTATCGGGCCTATATATACTGAAAGGAAAAAGAAACGCAGGGTGCGTATTTCCGCTATATATTGCATATACTGCACACTTAATTCCATATATATTCCAAGGAAAATCCCAAGATGTTTTGTAAAAAAGAAAAGTGCAGTTAGTTAGAGAAAGGACACAACTGTGATGTTGTAGACGTTTTAATCACAGTACACGTTGTAACAAGAAATCCATAAATGCTGAAGTTCCCCTTTGAAAAATTGAGCCAGTTCAGTACTGTATTTAATGTTAAGTGATTGCAACATTTAAAGCCTAAGTTTGCTCATCTGCTTGAGCCAAATGAGCATTCTGACGATAATGAAACTTTAAAGGGGTAACCATTGGTGAGTTCAGTGCTGTTTAAACCTTCTTTCTAAAAGGACAGGCCTAATGTCGCCCTGTACCATTCGATTAGCAGTAGCATATTAAACATACAATATATAGCGGAAATACGCACTCTGCGTTTCTTTTTCCTTTCAGTATATATCGAGGGTTTAACGCGAAACTATTGTAACTCACTTTTAGAATATTTTACAGGAGAAGCAAAAAATATCTTATTTTAATCATAAATGCATTTAAGAACTTTATTCTCTGGCATGTAATAAAGAAATGGTATCCATTTATGATTTGAGAAGAAAATAAATAATTCATGTAATTCTGTACGAGATATTTAAGAAATATTGACTTACAATAGTTTCGCGCTAAATATTTGAAGATGTAGATGAAATTTTTCAGGGCGAAACTATTGTAACTAACATTTTTTAACAGTTATTGATACATTTTTTCAGATTTTTTTTTAAATACTACATACTTCAATGAAAACTATTGGACAGTATAGCTTTACGCAGTAAGTTTGTATGTTAAGGCTCATTTTGGACAAACCTAAGAATGGTATGCAAACGAAATTCCTTAAGTTCTTGTTATCTTTATTTTAAGTTTTGTTTCACAATTGAAACATATAGCAGTTATCTTCCTTTGACATAGTTATTATTATATCTTTTCCCTCTTCATTAAGTTATATGAGAACTAATTTGACTTTATAATTTTTTTACGCGAAACTATTGTAAGTCAATATTACTTTAAATCACTGGTTTTTAAACAAACGATACATTGAAATATGCTGTAGACAATACTTGTTATAGACAATACTTGTTATAAAGATCATTTAATACAGTGAAGTCACACACTTCAGACAAGATAAAGATAAAAACACTTATATGGAGTGCAATATCTTATAATTTATTTATAAAGCTAAAAAGTGTTTGTAAAAATTACTTATGCCAAGTGGCTATTTTAACAAACAAGTTTTTTGTGGCGATTAGCTTATTGTGGGGACAATGGATTTTACTGAATAGGTGAACCTCTAGCTTCTTCACCACTGTGTCTCCTCTTTCGGTTTAGGAGGTGGAGGGGTGTGTGTTGTTTGCAGAGGGGTGGGGTAAAAAGAGGGGTGGAAGTAAAAACTTTAAAAATTGGACCACATGAGCCTTCGAGTATTATTAAACTTGACTGAATAATCCCATATAAAATAGTGTTTTAGTTGCAACTGCACAGTTCTGCAATATTATGTGTCAGTTTAAATTGTAAAATGACTTTAACCTGTCCTGGATAGAACCATTCACTTAAAAGGCAATCTTCGTGTATTTAAAAATCATGGCGTGGGGTTAGTTTTTCCAAATATCTTGCATGTTTTAAATAATTCTTTATAATTATTTCAATAATTCAAAGCAGTTTTTTTACATATTATTAATTGCTGATTATATTACACCAAGACTATATTTAAAACCTATGTCAGAAGAAAGAAGTAGAATTTGAAATTATATTTCCTTTAATATAATTATATGCAAGCAGGTTTAAAGTTACACTTATACTGGATTCATAATTTAACTTTGATGAATACTTCAAGATTGCTATGGGTCCCTTTAATGCAAAGCAATTGTTAAAATACCTACCTACCCACTTATGAAATCTTGGGCAGGGAAACCGCAAACAAACTGTTTATTAAGGATGGCCTAAAGAGTTTATACCAGCCCTGATCTTTGATATTATAAGTATTACTTACTGCTTTATATAATAGATGAAACTATTCTGGCGAAAAAGATTATAAAGTTGTTATTCATACTTGCGTTGTTCTAAGTCATTTTCGACTTCAATTTTAATATTTTGGGCTATTTCTATTGGCCATGAATCACCTGAGCGTGGATACTAAGAACAATCGACATTCGCAAATCAATGGGAAAACTTGCTCACCTTATTAATACTACTAATCATTTAAAAATCCCTAAACACATAAGGGTAAGTAATATTAATAAAACAGTGTTGTTTTTCATTGAATTTAGAGAAACAACTAAAATTTCTTCTCAATTACCACAAATTCAAACTCAACAATCCTTGTTTGAGAGAGTGATGTGTAAAACTTGCTGAATATTTTAACATTATTAGCTTTGATGTATAAAACAATTTGTCCACTTTACAGATAGAAATACTTAAACTGCGTCGCGAACAATTTCAAAACATTAATTTTACCTAATTAGACCCCGGAAAATAGATATTTACTCCTGGAATTCACAAATGAAAATCTGTAAATAAACCCCACTAAAAGTTTAAAATATTAATCTGTTTCATGACTTTGTACATCCTATCAATACTTTACACAGAAAAACATAGGTGCATATGATGTTTCGGCAATCTTTAAAAAAACTTTTCACAATATATATTTTTACCAGATAAACAACACAAAATACAACAGTTCATTAACTTCATATCAGTTTGCAAAGCTTGGGAAAAAAAAGGGGCTTGGCAATAATTATTAACTCTTCTGTGGAACCACTGATATCCCTAATTCTGTGATCCCAAGTGGAGGCTAAAATGAATAAAAACCAACCTTACATACTTTCATTACCGCGTTTTTAATACAAATAACCTTTAATGTCCCAAGAATGGTATGCAATAAAACTCCTTAAAGTTCTTCAATCTTTAATTTAACTTATAATTCACATAAGAAACATAGAGCAGTTGTTATTACCTTCATTTGGAATAATTATTATGTAAATATTGTAAAGTTTAATGAAAATCAAATTTGACTTACAATAGTTTCGCGCCAAATTATTTTTGAAAGCAAAACTTGTGTAAATTATTATAATCTTAAATAAATTTGCAAGAAACAACATGATTTTGTTGGCTGTAAACAATCCCTTATATGAAGATTTAATCAAAAACAAATGCAAAACTATTTTAAATGATTTAAAGGTGAGTTACAATAGTTTCGCTTTGAAAAAAAGAAGCTGTATGAGATACAATAATATGACACATTTCATTTTTCTCCACCAAATTTTAGAATCTAGTTCTAATATTTTGCGACATTATAAAGGGTCAGTATCTGATAAGGATTATGCAAAAAAATCATTTTCAGAAAAAAGTGAGTTACAATAGTTTCGCGTTAAGCCCTCGATATGTATTTCAGGTCAGCCACGCCTCTATTGTCAATCCGCCACATTCGGGTGTAGTCAATATTTACATCAACAATTCTCTATACAATATAATACCAACGTGAAACCACTCGGGTGAATACTGACTAAACGCCAGTCGAGTTATTCATTCACATACTATTATGTTATTATGATATTGAGTTCCCACCATTGGCGTTATATAAGGGCTTGTTATCATATTCATTATTTTTTTATTTAAGACATTTTAAAACGTTTTTTTGTTGTTGTATATAATTAGACATTTCTGATGCAAGTTAACCAGATAGGTTATACAATTATTTTACGCAGAAGATATCCAAAATCATATAGTAAATGCTTCAGGCTTGTTCTTTTTATTGTTATCTTATCTTAATTGTGAATGAAAATACGTGGATTTGCAAACACTTCTTTTTTTCCATGCTGGAAATGTCCATTTATGAAAAAAGGACATATAATGTATCCATAGTATTAATAAATTAAGAATGCACTGGTTTGTGTTGTATAAATCGTTAACATTAATTAATATGATACTTAACGGCTCTTGTAAATTCTTGTTTTGTAGTCGACGTACATTTTATTTGGATAATATGCACAACTATTAACAACGTCTTGTTTTGTAGTCGACGTACATTTTATTTGGATAATATGCACAACTATTAACAACGTAAACACTTTTACTTTTTTCTAAGAAATCGTATCATAACTGCTTTGCAGTCAGGCTTTGTAACTAAAGATTCAACTGTTAACCAATTAGTAGATATATACCATACTTTTTGTCAGGCTCTAGACGAAGGTAAAGAAATTCGTGCTGTTTTTTGTGATATAAGTAAGGCCTTTGATAGAGTTTGGCACAAGGGTCTACTATACAAATTACAATCTGTTGGCATAGATGGCCCACTTCTTTTGTGGTTTAAAGATTATCTTGAAAATCGAAAACAACGTGTTATTCTCCCTGGTGCTATGTCTGATTGGAAACACATCAACTCTGGTGTCCCACAAGGTTCTATTCTAGGTCCATTACTATTCTTGGTATATATTAACGATATAATTGACACCATTAACTCTACAATTAAGCTGTTTGCTGACGACACTAGTGTTTTTATAATAGTCGATAACCCACAGCGAGCCGCTGACATATTAAACGCTGATTTGGTGAAAATACATACTTGGGCTGAATCATGGTTAGTTACGTTCAACCCAAATAAAACGGAATCACTAATAATATCTCGCAAACATATTAAACCGTTAAATCCTTCGTTATCTATGAATAATACTATTATTCAAGAAGTAGAAACTCATAAACATCTCGGACTTATATTTTCAAATGATTGTAGTTGGCATGTACACCTGCAATACGTCAAAGAACAAGCATGGAAACGCATTAATATTATGAGAAGACTCAAATTTGTTCTAGACCGTAAATCCCTAGAATCCATTTATACTACATTCATTCGACCAATTTTGGAATATGCTGACGTAGTTTGGGATAATTGCACACAATATGAAATAAATGACTTAGAAAAAATACAAATAGAAGCAGCTAGGATAGTAACTGGTGCAACTAAATTAGTATCAATATCCCTATTAAATGATGAAACAGGGTGGGAAAGTCTGCAATCACGTCGTAACAAGCATAAACTGACATTATTCTTTAAAATGGTAAACTTAATTACACCCCCATACTTAAATGAACTAGTACCCGACAATGTAGCCGAATCCACACCATATGAACTCCGAAACGCCGATAATATAAGAACAATTCCATGTAAATCACAACTATTTGCTAAATCTTTTTTACCATCCACAATAAAAAAATGGAATGAACTACCAGAAAATACAAGGAATGCCCATACCGTCGATGCTTTTAAAAGGCAACTTAATATCTCCAATATACATATACCCCACCACTTCTACTATGGGGAGCGCAAGGCACATATATACCATACACGCCTTCGGCTGAAATGTAGCTCTCTAAATCAACATTTATACGCCAAAAATATAATAGAAAGTCCATTGTGTAATTGTGGGTCAACAGAAGACACGAAACATTTCTTACTGTGCTGCAGACAATTTACAGAACAATGACGCATTTTAAATAATACCCTAAGGACATTGGGCATACTTAATGTAAACACTACCCAACTTTTAGAGGGCATCCCCCACACACACCTAATGAAACAAATATTTCAATTTTCAAAGCTGTACAGAAATATATTATCAGCACAAAACGATTCGAAATAAACTAACCTCGAATAAATAATGCCTATTTGGGCGACCAAAACGAGAAAAACACACAACAAACACTCTTCTCCAACTCTATCTACCTTTTTCTTTATTCATCCATTTTTTTTATTATCTGAAATTCCTTAACTAAAAACTATTTTAATATTTCTATTGGTTCATGATTGTATAGACTTCTGAATATCTTCGTTTCATAACATTATGTAATTATGGAAACGGATTGATATAAGCTAAAAGCTTTTTTCCGAATCCACGTTTTCAAATTGTGTTAAATTTATTATAATATTGTGTAACCATAATAATTGTATACATTTGAGAATAAAAATATTGTTTAAACTAACGTAAACACAGAATTAATCAATATTGATGATTTCGCAACTAAAACTAGCCGAGTCGTCGTGTTTTTCAGGCCAAACATTTTAGAAACAATAATTAACCCGAAGGTAACATGCGGCTTCTTTTAATGCATATGCATATTTCACATGTGTGATTATTTTACCCTGTAATGAAGCATTAAAGGAGCATACGGCAATCTTGGTGTGTTTATTTTACCCTGTAATGAAGCATTAAAGGAGCATACGGCAATCTTGCTGTGTTTATTTTACCCCGTTATGAAGCATTAAAGGAGCATACGGCAATCTTGGTGTGTTTAGTTTACCCTGTAATGAAGCATTAAAGGAGCACACGGTAAACTTGGTGTGTTTATTTTACCCTGCTATGAAGTATTAAAGGAGCACACGGCAATCTTGATGTGTTTATTTTACCCTGTAATGAAGCATTAACGGGGCACACGGCAATCTTGGTGTGTTTATTTTACCCTGTAATGAAGCATTAAAGGAGCATACAGCAATCTTGCTGTGTTTATTTTACCCTGTAAAGGTACACACGGCAATCTTGATGTGTTTATTTTACCCTGCAATGAAGCATTAAAGGAGCACACGGTAATCTTGATGTGTTTATTTTACCCTGTTATGAAGCATTTAAGGAGCACACGGCAATCTTGATGTGTTTATTTTACCCTGTTATGAAATATTAAAGGAGCACACGGCAATCTTGATGTGTTTATTTTACCCTGTTATGAAGCATTAAAGGAGCACACGGCAATCTTGATGTGTTTATTTTACCCTGTTATGAAGCATTAAAGGAGTACACGGCAATCTTGATGTGTTTTTTTTACCCTGTAATGAAGCATTAAAGGAGCACATGGCAATATTGATGTGTTTATTTTACCCTGCAATAAAACATTAAAGCAGCACACGGCAATCTTGATGTTCCTAGTGTGTTTATCTTACCCTGTAATGACGCATTAAAGGACCACACGGCAATCTTGATGTGTTTATTTTCCCTGTAATGAAGCATTAAAGGACCACATGGCAATCTTGATGTGTTTATTTTCCCTGTAATGAAGCATTAAAGGACCACATGGCAATCTTGGTGTGTTTATTTTACTCTGTAATGAAGCTATTAAAGGAGCACACGTCAACATTGATGTGTTAATTTTACCCTGTAGTGACGCATTTAAGAAGCACAGGGCAATCTTCATTTTACCCTGTAATGAAGCATTAAAGGAGCACACGGTAAACTTGGTGTGTTTATTTTACCCTGTATTGAAGCATTAACGGGGCACACGGCAATCTTGGTGTGTTTATTTTACCCTGTAATGAAGCATTAAAGGAGCACACGGTAAACTTGGTGTGTTTATTTTACCCTTTAATGAAGCATTAAAGAGGCACACGGCAATCTTGATGTGTTTATTTTACCCTGCAATGAAGCATTAAAGGAGCACACTGCAATCTTGTTTTTTATTTTACCCTGTAATGAAGCATTAAAGGAGCACACGGCAATCTTGATGTGTTTAATACTCGGGCATACCATAAAAAAGTGTTGGCTTTCTGTTTTGCTACCTACAAAGGGCCCTACTAAAAAGGGCTATACCCAAACTTTTTATAACAATGTTTTAACATTATTTTTTTTGTTGCTAGCTTCAGTATATTTTTTGTTTAATTTCTTAAGGTGTTTACTGCCCTTGGCAAAAAAAAATCACCTACCTACCTACCTACCTACCTACCTACCCATTTATGAAATCCTGAGTCGGGAAACAGCAAACTTTTTTTTAAAGGGGTTGGTGCACTATTTCCAAACACAGTTTATTTTAAAGTGCTCTGAACAACTTGAAAAAAGCTGAAAGAATTATCAAAATGCCATGAAAAATAAAGGAGATATGACGTATTGAAATTTTGCAAAGAACATAAATGGAGGCGGTCATCTTTGAACGATGACGTCATCGCGCCGTTTTACCATATATGGCATATTGACAAAATGTATTTTAAAGCAAAGAAAACCACTGCAAATTGATTAAAAATAAATATAAAGATGTAAAATGTATACATTTTAGTATTATTTTTCCTTTGCAGTGATTTTCTTTTACTTTTCCCATGTAGGACCATAATTTTCCCAGATCACATTTTACACACACTTGTGAAGAATAAGATCATATTCTTCACATTTTCAAATGTGACATATGTGTTTGTCCAAAAAGGGGGTTAACAAGAAAATCACATTTTTCACAGATTCTGTCCGTGCCTGTTAGTGTTGCAACGATTCCGTGAGTCTGTCCTGTTGGTCCGTTTTCACGTGTCTGCTCCATAACTTCCTCATGCATGATGAGGTGAAGATTTGAAGTTTCATGAAAATCCTACAAGCAAGTGGTTTAGGAGATATGGATCGGAGACGAAATCCTGGGCTCGAATCTTTGACCTGCAACCGCAAGCTTTAACTTGAGCTTACTCACCTGTAACTTGGGTTCTGCAAGTCGCCTCGATGAGGTGAAGATTTGAACCTAGTTTTACGAAAATTCTTCAAGGGGTTTAGGAGCGGACACGAAATATTAGCCAAATCCTGGGCTAGGATATTTGACCTTCAACCGTGACCGTGACCTTGAGCCGACGCACCTGCAACATGGGTTCTGCACGTTTTCTCGATAATAATAATTGTCTATATTTATAGAGGATAACATGTTTTGCCTTCGACCATTCTTACACATGGTGCTCTTGAGTACGGAATGAGACCCGTATTCATTGATTATGGATTTTGGCTCCTACAACAGAAATTTTGGTCTGTTATAGTGATAATTGTTTGATATACATGTATAGAATAATTATTTAATTATTTCCTTTGTTTCCGAACAGTTTTATCATGGACGTGTTCCGAGTGGGGTTCAAACGTACCGCTAACCACTCGGCCACGCCGCGATGAGATGATGGACATACATGCCCGAGTTTCATGAAAATACTTTCAGGGATTTAGGAGATATGGAGCGGACATGAAATATAATCAAATGTATTTTAACATCAATGTGTGACCTTGACATTGACCAGAGGCGGTCGAAGCATGCGCTCTGAACATCGCCTTCATATGTGAATATTTGTGCCAAGTTATTTTAAAATTCCTCATTTCATTACAATGTTACAGCCCACACACGAAATGCTAACACACGGACATGTACCATACCATAGTGAACATAAATTACAATTTAGTTTGGCACTAGCCGGGATCGAACCCGAACCGCTACGGCGACAGCGCCTAGCAACAACAAATTCGACCACGCTACCAACTGCGCTGCCGCAACAACTCCAAAAAAGGTTTCGCAAGTTAATATACGTTAACCCTTTTTGATGGATCAGTTTCTATGGAAACGAACCTAATAGCATACGACTTACGGTAAATACATTTCGGAGTTCATTATCCAGCCATATGTGAAAAATTCGATTCAGATGTAAAAATGCACATTTTTAGTAAAATTGCACATTAATATTGAAATGTGAAGAATGCGATTTCATGTCACATCAAAAGCCTTCATCGATCACAAATTTCACAGGAAATGTGAAATATCTGACTGTGTTGTGTGAAAAATGAGATCCCATTCTTCACATCTGTGACGAATAGGATCCTATTCTTCACGCGTGTGAAAAATGTGATCTGGGAAAATTATGGTCCTACATACTTTGAAGTAAATATGTAAGAGTTTAAAATTTTATGTTTTTCTATTACATTTTTGTATTAAACATTTTGTTTTATTAAAAATTCCTATTCTTTAACATTTCATTAACATTTTAGCGCTCCGTGATTTTTTTCTGACGTCGCCAATTTCAACTTAAACACGAGGAAGTGTCTGTCTACTTATTTATATTTATTCTAGTTCTCCATGGTCACTATTCACAAAATTTCATGATTGTAATTTTGGAATACCACCGACAATGCTACTTTAGTTTTGCGTATTTTCCGTTTATTTAGCCATTTCCGAAATGCAGTTATAAACTACAGACGTCATATTTTGGATTGCTGGACGTAGATGGGTTTCTGGCCCTAATATATCATTCATTGCAACGTAATTAGACATGGTATCGATTTTTTGTTTAAATCATTTGATTTCTTATGAGTTGGATTACAACATGTATGAATCTTAAAGGTTTACGTCAATATCGAAAAAGTCCACATACTATTTGAAAGCCCTCGTATATATGTTTTTTAAGAATTTTCTTATTTGGGAAAAAGTTGTAGGCGCCTGTAGTGCCTATAATCAATTATGCCACTGATGGGTGATGATGGCAATTATATATGAAACAATTTTATTCTAACCGGTTTGTATTTAATCTCAGCATACATTCTAATATAACAGAACGATTACACGGAGCTTTGTCTTATAACATTTTGGAAAAGGGAGATTTAAAGTCGGAAAAATATCGCGATAAGCAACTTTATATCATACAGAGCTAGGCCAAAATAACAGCATAGGGGTCCATGCATGCTCCCCGTGCATAGGCCCGATGGGGTCCTGGCATGCTCCCCGGGTATATGCCCGACGGGTCCAGGCATGCTCCCCGGGCCTAGCTTCCACATGGCTACGCGCCTGAGTTTCTTATCTCTTTTTCAATCCTAGTCACGATGACGTTGTTCTAACGAAACGTTAATAATAGATAAATAAATAGTTAATATACTCAGTAAAGGTAAACTCTTTAGCTTAATGTTACAATCGTAACGCTATTGATGATTATGTATATGTCATGTTATTTTTAAAAGCTGAATCAATAAGAACCGACATTAAATAAACCTTTTTTCCGCTGGTAAAATGGTGCACTCTGACGAGTTCGAGGAGACACTTTTACGGATAAAGATAACATATCAGGGAAAAGGTTTTCGGCCGGGGTCTGGTCTGCATGCAGTGCCTAAAAGCAGCTACGCCACTAGAAACATATTTCTTTTAGGAAAGGTAAATATCTACTTTGGGCGGAGTAGATTTCAAATTTGAAAATTTGTGATTTGGCTGATCGGTTCAAATAATGAAATAAATTTAATTTAGAGCTTACTAGGGCATGTGAAATAAAATGGACGGTCAGAAAGATTATCATTGATATAAGTTTGTAATTATGTTTTGTACAATTTGTGACCCATCATTGACGTGTTATACTTCAATAATACCGCAAAAAAATGAAAAACAATCCTTAAATAAATTTGCTTTGGAATGGTGTGAAAATACCTCATTGAAAGTTCCATTAAATTGCATTATTCATCATATGCATACCATCTTTGGGATGGTTCAAATTTCTGTACTTCTGACAATTTAAATATTGAGTTCTGTTCAACACAAGTCTAGCGGACATGAACGGTAGCAAGCACTATTTACTACCGTTCATGAAGAGTCTCAATGTTTAGCATGTTTAGCGGTGGACCCATTTACAATTTGACACTTTCCTAATTGATTGTGCGATGACCGGATAAACTGTGGACCCTATGATGACGTGACGTCGACCTAAATCTTCAAAGGGCGAGTAATTGCATTGTGGCTTTCTATGCTTTTGTTTTTTATATTCATATATGCATGATCATCTATGTGTTATACTTATATTGACTATTAATGCTGCCTTGTTTGATAGAGAATATTACCCGGCGGGAATTTATTTATTAGCAATGTCACGTTTTATTGGGATGACGATCGGATAAGAGTGAGGTTTATGCACCCTTAAACCTGATTTAAACGCCCAGTTTCCCTTTTCCACTGACCGTTCCACTAACCTGACCGTGATGTCACTTGCATTGTTTTTTTATTAACATTGTAATTGTTGTTTATGTCAATGCTTGTTTTAGTTGATTGTGTTCGTGTTCTGTGAAAGCTATTTTTCCTGTTCGACTGTTGTACCTACTTGTTGACATTCTTATAACGTCAAACTGATTCTACAGATTCGAATATTTCCATTTGTTTCATATTATATATTATTATATGCACATATACTTCACCTAACCCAGTTGGTAGAATGTTACGCAAACCAATCTAAACAAAGTGTCTAAACAAAAAACCAAGCAAAACAACCATTTAAAACAAATACCGAGGTGTTTATTATAAAACAAAAGTGTTCGTACTCAACCATGTAACAATTGCACTCATTTTACAACGTTTCAACGCGTTCGCTTGGCCGTTGGAAATAAAAACTTGACACGTATTTCTTACGTAAAACATTATACAATGGACAACAACATTAAACAAAATGGTACTCGTCTTCGAGTATGTTACAAAGTCTACATTGTCTCTCGTCTATATGAACTCTATTGCTGGACCATTTGTCCATTTCCACTTCTAATCTATGAAACGATATCTAAGTAGGGTTGTAACACAAAATTTGAAATATTTCGGTAAAACAAAGCTCTGTGTGAATCAGTTAATCTTGTGTTCCATTCTTATATAAAACATCATTCAAACGTTGTTTAAAAATGTTAAGAACGCATTAATGTTACCCACGATTTGATTAAACCAAACATGATAGAATCCAAAATTACTTAAAATATCTCTGACTTTGCTGGCCCACTTTTGTGTGCCTGCATTTACACCAATATCACTTCACATATCTTCATGTATTATTCGTATGTTAATAATGTATTTCATATCATCTGATTGTATAATTATAAACCAATATTTATTAATTGAGAACAGCCGTCTATTTTTTAATGTACTTCTACCTAGCTCACCATAAATAAAATCGTTTTGTGTAGATTTCTTAACACCCAACAACTTTTTACAAACCTGAGTGACAATATGTTCAATACCGTTGTCTTAGGCAAATCTCCATACATCACAGCCATATGACAGAAATGGATATGCACGTTTATCAAATACTCGTTGTTGCATTTTGTTAGAGACATGTTGGAGACGACAACATTGTGTTACTATATTTCACATTTCTTCGCCACATAACGGGATTATTTTTTAGTTAAATGCGAGTGTCATGGATATAAATACTGTACTGTATGTAGGTCTATGACGAGGGTACATGATTTAGAATAATAAAAAAGAACTCCGATTTATGATTGGTTCAAACGTGAAACCCATAAACCTATTTAAGTGATGGCCACGACATTCGGATTTTTGTTTCGTTGAATGCTGCAAAGAAATTGAACCAAGATCTCAGCTCTCTTAACCCGCTTTGAATGATGGGCAAAACGATATAGGTTTATATACTATCTGCGGCGAATTGACACACACATATACGCAGGCAGGCAGGCAGGCAGGCAGGCACGCACCCCCACCCCGACCCCCCACTCGCGCAGGCAGGCAGGCACGCAGGCATCTCTCCCCCCACCCCACCCCCACCCCCACACTTCCCCACCCCCTCCACACACACACACACACACACACACACACACACACACACACAAAGAAACACATTTCAACAAAATAACAGAAAAAATAACAAAACACTTACTTGTTGAAAATCATTCGTCAATAAGAATAGAATGTTGGAATATCGTAACTAGTCGTCAAATGTAAATGTGGAAGATATACACCAACGTTAGTAATAACTGCGCGAGTTCAGAATCTTGAAGAGATGCACAACGTTTAAATCTTTCTGAAATAAGAACAGAATGTTGATATATAATTAATAGTCATCAAAGATAATGATGAATACAAAGCAGTAAATCGTTTAATTTAGGGTAACACAAGGGGCGTGGCTATACTGTACTACAACTATCATATACAGGAATTTAGAGTACGGACGTCGCTCTGACGTCACAGTGTTACTAAGTACACCATGCTACAAAAAAGATAGAGTCTGTCTCAGCTCGTTGGTTATTTCAACACGTCCAAATCGGTGTTTAAATAAGCCAACTCGCTGAGACCAGACTCTATATATTACTTAATTTAACTATAAATTAATGAATAAATTAATGAAAATAAATAGATAAATTAATAATAATAAAAAAATAAAAATAAAATAAAAATAAATAAATAATAAATAAATAAATATATAAACAAATCAATCAATAAATAAATAAATAAACCAATAAATAAATAAACAAACAAACAAACCAAAAACAAATCAGGCAAACAAATAAATAACTAAATAAATAACTAGCGAATTATCCGACTTCAGCTACATGCCACCATGAACATACCTTATATTGATTTATCATGCAGATATGCACTTTTCTGCCTAATAAAGGGGTGACCTATTAAATTTTGCTTTAATTAGCCACTGACCAATAGAGCAAATCAATGCGGAATCCCTCGGCGTTTATTGTACGTAACGTTATCTAACGTCATGCACGTAACGTTGCCTGACGTCATAAAACAGGATAATCTACATGATAAACAGAATATTATGTCAGTGCCTTTTACTATCAAGTTTATTAGGCTTGGCACGACAGCCGAGCCATTCTTCGTTTTCGTGCCAAGCCTAATAAACTTGATAGTAAAAGGCACTGACATAATATTCTCTATTTATACATTTTCATGCCATTAAAGATGAATCCAAGATCATATCTGGACGAAGGTATAGCGGATGTTGAGTTACGCCTGCCATAATAATGTTACAAATGAGCTTGAGATATCCTCAAAAGCACCAACTGCCAAGAACAAGAAAATAGCGCACTTTGAAAGTACAGGTTGCATTCGCCAGATCTGTGTTTAAATATAATTATACTCTCCTTTGCATCGGTTATACATCACTGTGTAATATTCTAATATTCGTATTTGAAACGTAAGTGGTAAATACGTCCGCTGACGTAATTTAATAATTAACATATTTTTTTCTATACAATTAAAATACATTATTTATTACGCTGCTTGTGTTTGTGATGTCGTTTACTTTTATTATTACTTTTGCCTTATTGTTTGTCTGTTTGCGTGTTTGTTTCTGTGTTTTGTGGTTGACTGTCCTCCTTGAATGCTACTTTCCCTGTCCGATCTTTTTATATTTCTTTTCTTTACACAGTAAATCATTTCCTAACATTTTCATTTCGAATTCATTTAAAATAATAAATTATGTTCTTATGAATGTATTGATAATAATAATAATAATAATAATAATAATAATAATAATAATAATAATAATAATAATAATGAGCTCAATGTTTCTAGGCGTTTATTAGATTCATATTTTCATGAACATTCTTGTCAAAAGATCGTCAATTAGAAAAATGCAATGCATTTAATTTTCTCATAACTGGTTAGGACAGAACAAAATTAGTAAAAATAAGACTAGCATTCATTCCGTTTTCTTTGGAAAACCTTCATACCAATATACAATTTCGAAAATACTGTTATACTTTAAATTGATGTTTTGTACATTATGGAGGAAGTTACACCTCTTCAATCATTAAACAGAGTTGATGAAACTTTAACTGAAGCATCTTCTAAAGAGTTTGAATAGGTCTGTTACACTGCAAGTTTATTCTCATGAACTACTAATCAGATTTCAATAATAACAAACATCTAAAATAAAACCATTATTTGCATTGCTAAAATCTGAGATTACCTTCACAATCGCTCCAATTAATATAATAGTATCATTACGTTGTCTTTTTGTTTATAACTATGATAATTTACCAATTTTTCATATTCTAACCATGATCTTTTCCCAACTTCTCACATTCTAATCATGAAACAACTTTTTTTTTCGTGATCCATTACACATACTTTTTCAGATGTCTATCATATTCATATTATAACATTATACAACACAGATGTCAAACTTAAATAAATACTGATAAAGTTGATCCTTTGAGAGCAACAAACACAATTAAGAGAATAAATCAGCAGACTTGGTTTTATTGAGTCTGTTCATGAAAAGTAATGAAAGAAGCAACACTTCTCACGCCCCCTAGCACCGGCTTAAGCGGTATTCTACTTCAAAGCCACCTATATTGGGCTCGTTGGTCCCAAAGGACCAGTAAACAATAACACTACTGATTCGTAGCACGGGGAGACTTTTTACAGCCGCCACACTGCACTAAACGAACGCTAGTGTGAATGTTAATAAATACTGATAAAGGTGATCCTTTGAGAGCAACAAACACAATTAAGAGAATAAAGCAGCAGACTCGGTTATATTGAGTATGTTCATGAGAAGTAATGAAAGAAGCAACACTTCTCACGCCCCCTAGCACCGGCTTAAGCGGTATTCTACTTCAAAGCCACCTATATTGGGCTCGTTGGTTAAACACATGTTCATTTTGTCTCATGATGACTAGTTTATTTAGAGCTCAAATCGTTCATGATAAATGTGCTTTGATTGTTGACAATTACAAATAAAAAATTCTAACATATACAAACTGTTCGTTTATTTTTATCATATTCATTCCCCTTACTGTTTTCTTATGTAACTGTTCTGACCGGCTTGTGATACTCTGTATCACTGTTTTCTTCTTTGTATTTGGATTAACACTAATATTTTTCTTCCAGATCGTCTCCAGTCCCTTTAAATACTATTACGTGTATCACGTGTATAGGTATGGTATTTTCATATGTTTATTTGTGTGCAACATCCGTTGTGAAAAAAACACGCAAATAGAGAAATAAAAATGAACTATTTTTGTACATTACGAAAGAGTTGTATAAAATGCAGTTATATGATTGTGATGTCTGATTTTACATTAAAGGCACATACGGCAACCTTGATTTCTCTACATAACCTGCAGTTAAATGTGCTGTCTGATTTTACATTAAAGGCATGCACGGCTACCTTGAATTCTCTACATAACCTGCAATTTAATTATTAATAATGAGTATAAGAATAGTACATGGCGAATTGTTGTTGCATATTAGTGACTGTTGATTATAGTGCACCAATAATACGTTTAAATCTTTGATAGAATAAGAAGAATAAAAAGAATACAAGAAATTAAGCAGATTAAAAGTCAAAATGACACTGAATAAATTCATCAATGTCTTTCCATACAACTAAACATCAATAAGAACACATTGTCTCAGTACTTTCCGGTTTCCAAGAACGAATGAACGAAAGAACGAACGAACGAACTAACGAAGAACGAGCCATCCAGCCAGCCAGCCAGGCTGCCAGCCCTCCAGCCAGTACTTTCCCGTTTACAAGAACGAATGAACGAACGAACGAACGAACACGAACGAACGAACGAACGAACGAACGAGCCAGCCAGCCAGCCAGCCAGCCAGCCAACCAACCAACCAACCAACAAACAAACAAACAAACAAACAGTGAATGAATGCATGAATGAATGAATGAATTGAATGAATGACTGACTGACTGACTGACTGACTGACTGACTGACTGACTGAATGAATGAATGAATGAATGAATGAATGAATGAATGAATGAATGAATGAATGAATGAATGAATGAATGAATGAATGAATGAATGAATGAATGAATGAATGAATGAATGAATGAATGAATGAATGAATGAATGAATGACCAACCAATCAAACACCCACCAACCAACTATTTGTTTATTTAATTAACTAATTAATATCCATTTAATTCATTATTCATGCCGACTGCGGGGTTCATATGTGACTGGTGGTTTGTGGGTTCAATACCCAATTTATCAAATTAATTAATTAATTTTAAAAAATCAGTTAATAAATAAACAAACAACAAAACATATAAATACAGAAACAATAGATGTTTTGAAGTAACAATAAGTCTTAAAACTAGACTAACGCGAACAAATATCTTGCATGGCACTTGAGAGCAATATCATGACTTTATTTCGTGGTTCAGTGCAAAGATATTATTAATAATTGAAGTGCAGGTTATGTAGAGAAATCAAGGTTGCCGTGATATCATACATAACAGGAGTGTGGCGTGCCTGTTTTCAACACACTCCTATTACGAGGTGCGAAGCGCCGAATGGTGGAGGGTTTGTGGAGGGCCTGTCACTAGTGGGTTCCGGGTGCCTACCACTAAATGTTTTTTCATATTTCGACCATTTTGAAATGGTGCTCATACAAGTGATATTTATCAGGAATAGAGACATTCTGTGATCATGTATTCATGAGGCATCGAATGCATAAATCAATATATGGTATTTTTGTGACATGTTTGCAGCGATCATTCAGTCGTGTTAGTAATTTCAGCAACTAAGACGACTTCAAGAACGTATAAAATCCACACAATACAATATATTTACATAGCTATTGCATTCGCTACGATGAATCTTATTTGACACGCTGCATTTAATTTTCCAATGAATATCATTACCTTCGGAATACCTCATATATGCCCTTTAACGGTTTTCATTGGATGATGGGCGGAGCCTAACTTAATAGAATATTGCGCATGAGGGGTGTGTCTAAAATGTTGCCGATCGTAACGGCTGTTACATTTTACTCCATAAAAATCCCCGTATAATAAACTATTTTTTCGAAATAAATAGTAAATCTGGCGTATATAGAGAAGAAATCAACGCCATTTTAAAGGTAAATATTTATGTAAATATAAGGAATGAAATGAGCTCTTTTGGTTTTCATTGGGGTATGAAAAACATTTGGATGGTTTAAAGTACTCCACACACTTTAAACCACCCAAATATTTTTCATACCCCAATGAAAACCAAAAGAGCGCATTTCATTCCTTAAATAATGATAATAATAATAGTATACAGCGAATTGTTTTTGCATATTACTGACTTGATTATATTTCACCAATAATATATTTAAATCTTTGGTATAATAAGAACATTGAAATGAATCTCAAAACATATTTAATTATATGCAAGTAGGTTAAAAGTCAAAATGATACGGAGTAAATTGCTTAAGACGCTAAATTCAATGCTTGATAACCATTCCAAAAATGCCGTGTATCTTTTTAAGCATCTCGAAAACAGGCACTTTTTTGTCCGTAGTTCATAAATATGACAATTTGTTCATTGTTGGGTATATAATATAATCAGTCTATACACCATTCTCGTCTTTGGTATTGTATTAGGAGTATCCGATCTGTCTCCATACAACCAAACATCAATAGGAACCTATTGTCTCAGTACTTTCCAGTTCAAAAAATAAAATAAAAATAAAATAAAATAAAAAAAATAAATAAAAAAAGAATAAATAAATAAATAAATAAATAAAAATGTGTTTGTTTGTTTGTTTGTATTGTGTTTTACGTCATTTTCAACACATGCAAGGTTATATATGACGGCCGATTTTTTGTGGTGGAGGCAGACCACACACTTTTCCTGGGTAGAACCAGTACTGTACACCTCCCGCCCGCCATCCGTAAGAATCGACACTTCCTCAGTTACAAAAGAGTATGAGAGTGGACCTTTGGAAACGGCCGAACACGATACATACAAATATTGCAGTCTCGGTTTGATCGATAACTAGATATAAGTATCGGGCTCAGCGAAGTCGAACTCCCAGTGGGATTCGAACCTGCAGCGGTGAGAGGTGAAGGTTTACAACGCAACGGCCACGGAAAATAATAATAATAATAATAATAATAATAATAATAATAATAATAATAACATGCTATAAATGTGGAGTATTTTTGATATATGAATCTAGTTTTTCTTCGTGTTGTTCCACTAAATTTACAATAGTATTTGTGTTTTCGGTTAAAGCGTTGGTATGATCGACTGACATGCTAATATCATATATTATTAGCAACTCTAAATATCGACCTTGATATATCTCTAATGAATGGCAATACGGCACAGCGATTTTTACTTTTGTCTTTTAAATAAATCATAAATCACCTTTGTGAAACTGTATCCATTTTACAGGCGTGCTTGTGTTATAGTACACGAATAATGTAAAAATACCGGTATCATTCATATTGCCGTGTGTCCCTTTAAAACCCATACTATACCGGCTACTTATGTCAACGTTATGTACGAACATAACTCGTTTCTATAACAATATAACTACCATACAACGGTATACTCATGGGCGGATTTAGTGGGGGGGGGGGGGGGGGGGGCGGGGCGGAAGCGGCGTACGCCCCCCCCCCCCCCCCCTAAAATCGACCAAGGTAATTTTTTTACATGTATGTCCATGTTACTGTAGATAAAATATCAAACAATTTCGATGCAAGCCCTCAGTATAAAAAATGTTATCGCTCGCTTCGCTCGCTCGACGCATAATGACTAATGCGTGGTTTAGTTAACACATTGTTAAATCCTTTTATTTGAAAACGGACTTTTTATATTCATATATGTATGTCCATGTTACTGTAGATAAAATACCAAACAATTTCGATGCACGCCCTCAGTAGAATTTTTTTTTGCTCGCTTCGTTCGCTTGACGCATAATAACTAATGAATGGTTTAATTAACACATTGTTAAATCCTTTTATTTGAAAACAGACTTTTTTTATTCATACATGTATGTCCATGTTACTGTAGATAAAATATCAAACAATTTCGATGCACGCCCTAAGTATAAAAAAAAGTCTCGCTCACTCGACGCATAATGGCTAATGAGTGGTTTAATTAACACATTGTTAACTACTTTTATTTGAAAACGCACTTTTTTACCCTATCAATGCACTACCGCAACCGTTTTATGAGGCTATAAACGGACCCGAAAATTGACCAAAATCTTACGCCCCCCCTAAGCTGAAATCCTGGATCCGCCCCTGATACTGGCGACTCTATTGTAAGAACAGAACTCATTTCTATGGCGTTTCTATGCCAGTGAAGAAACACAATATTACAGGTATCTGTCTTACAAGCGATGGTTTGTTCAAATGGGGTTTTACGTATTTTAGCACATGTTAGGCCATATATGACGTTCGATTTCTTTTTGTGTGTGTGGTAGATGCAGACCACCCCATTTTCCTGGGTATACATCAAAAGTGGCACATATTAATAACAGATGGAAGAAATTAAGAAACATAAATTGAGGCGGCCATTTTTGAACGATGACGTCATCGCACGTTTATAACATATATGGCATATTGACAAAATTTATTTTAAAAGAAAGAAAATCACTGCAAATCACTGCAAATGAAAAATTAGCATACCATTTATACATTTTACATACGTATATTTATCTTTAATCAATTTGCCGTGATTTTCTTTGCTTTAAAATGTATTTTGTCAATATGCCAAATATGGTAAAATCGTTCCAAGATAGCCGCCCCCATTTATGTTCCTGGCAAATTTTCAGTAGATCATATCTCCCTTATTTTTCGTGGCATTTTGATAATTCTTTCAGCTTTTTTCAAGTTTTTCGGAGCATTTTTATACACATCGTGTTTGAAAATAGTGCATCAACTCCTGTATGAAATATTACTATAATAGACTAAGTATGCTTAAATTCATAGAATTACTAATGACGCGCGATGATAATAATAATATTATTAATTTAGCTAAATATTGATATAAAATTATTAATTTGTAGAATCACGTGACTTGCGTATAAACAATTGTATTTATGTATGTATAAATGACGATGTACGTATCATATGTACAAGTTAAATAAAATATATGTTCTGTTCTTTATAATTGTCTATTTTACCACCTATGTGTAAAAGTGTTTATTTTGCACTGGATATTTTAGACAGCAGACATCGGTTATAAAGTTTCATCTGAAGGACAAGTCCGGTGTGAGATTCCTTTTGAAATATTTAGAAAATAAATCCAAATTCGGCCCTGGCTGGGATAGAATGCACTATTCATGGATTACTTAACCGATATACGAACCTTTAACACGTATAACGTACGCCACGTGACTAAACAGTTAGATAATTTACCAATTTCGGGACAAACGTCAATAATGAGTTTATCAGAGATAATAAACCACTTTTTAAATCTCTGATTTTATGAAAACGTATGGTGTACCGCATATATACAGTACTGGATCTACACGGGAACAAGTGGATAGTCTGCCTCCAACACTAAAAAATCTACCGTCATATATAGTCTAAACAGTGCTGGAAATGTTGTATAAAAAGGCCCATACAAGTGTCTATCAGCTACTTTATATTGATCAACGTTTTGTATGTAGCGGCATTCTTGTACGAACATAGCTTGTTTCTATAACAACGTAACGCCCTTACTCTTGCCTACCTGCTACTTTATGTCAATTTTAAAGGGACACATGGCAATCTTGAAGTTTAATCAAGAATTAAACTGGCATCTCGATTTATTAATCCCGTATTACGACTTGCAAGCTTACAATTAAAGAAACGTTTGGGTTTTCATTACTCTGCTCCATTCTAAGGTAGGTTTAAATATATTATTGGTGCAATACATTCAACAGTTAGTAATATACAAAAACAATTTGATTCGAAATATTTTTATAATTAATATAAATGATTTAACAACTGCATATGCAAGTAATATACAAAACTAACGGAACGCCGCGAATTTAAAAACAATCAGGATTGCCGTCTGCCACTTCAAAAAGGTAAGTAACTTCAGGTGACATCTCCGACCACTTCAAAAAGGTAAGTGTAACTTCAGGTCATCCCATTACTGTACGAGCAAATCTCGTTTCCATAACAATATAACTGCCGTGATCTATACAAAAACATTGAAGTCAGACCGACATGTAGCTTTGCAATGGGAAAATTTAAAAGTGCCGGTATCATCATATTATTTCAATTTGTCATCGAAAATGCAAACACAAGTTAACAAATATACACATTTAGACGAAAACACAAACACAAACAACTCCCACTTACTTGTTGATAAATCCTTCTTTAATACGAATATAATATTGAAATATCTTCAAGCACACCTTCGTTTATAGAATATTGAAACACTAGAATCCGTAAGCAAACTCGCTTGTTGATAAATCCTTCGTCAATAAGAATAGAATATTGAAACACTAGAATCTGTAATCAAACACATCCTTCGTCAATAAGAATAGAATATTGTAACACTAGAATCTGTAAGCAAAGTCGTTTGTTGATAAATCCTTCGTCAATAAAAATAGAATATTGAAACCTTTAAGGTATTGTGGAAGATAGTAACTGCGCGGATTCCCGATCGTTTAAGTGATTTATATCCGAGCTAATGAATATGCAAGCGTCAACGAGAACGAGGTTGTATCTATTACCTTCATGACTAGATTAGGAGTGTTGACTTAGTTATTTACATAAACCAGTTGGTTATGAAGTACATATGATATGCTAATTTCTCCCATCGCGCCTGATGGACACGTATCGACACATTTATATGTATTTCCATAATATATTGTGCTCATGCATTTACATTAAATAATCGTCTTTGCGGCAACTTAGTACCACTTGTCCGATATTTAAATTTCTTTTCATTGCATAATGTTAAAGGGACACGACACAATCTTTATTTGTTTATAGTTACTTCTCCTTCATAACTTCGCCCCGTGTGAATATGGCCACTTCTTATCCAAACAGAAGGGTAATATCCTCCACAACCCCATCATTCATGTTTTTTTGTAATTGTGTTCATGTGCATTAAAGGTCTTCATCATCGCCCCCATATTGTTTCAGGTTCTATTTGGGTATTGGCAGAAAATTATGATCGTGCCTCCAGCGAATAAATGGAATGTTTACCACATAATTTGCAGCAACTCCACAGTTCTGCAGATGAGAAGGATCCAGGCCCACTCTTCATATCCGTATCTTGATGGAAATGGAGGGTGGGCGAGGAGAGGTCTTTGATGTTGTCGCCATATATCCTTTGTGTGCTTGTGTGCCGTAAAACCCAATTCAACTCAACTCTTCACAACTTCCATATTTGCAAATCAGTATTAATATATATGAATAGTTGAAAGCAATTTGTTTTGTGTTTTACTAATTGACCATTAATATATATTGTAGAATAATTAAGACAAAATGAAATATTATATTTACTTTTATTTAATTACATGCAGGGTTAAAAGCAGTATCTCTGTTTGTCACAAGATGCTATTGTGTATTTGCACGATGTCACGTGATGCGTGGACATTGAATGGAGTTACCTTTAAAGATGTAAGACAAACATGACAAAGGCTCACTGATAAATTAAGTTTATATCCGTTAATGTATGCACAGGGTATATAATGAATATACTATGACGATACTCTGCAGGACGCGTCGACATCGCCTGGTGAATTGTAAATGGACACGTCCTGCCGGTCCGATGGTCTGGACGAGAATGGATGCCGGCGATCGCCTACACAGATCCTGACTCATCTAGGCCGTCTGATACAATACGGAGACCGTCTCTACCGTCCATAAAGTTATGCCGGTTAGCTAGTTTTTGCCATCCAGATGGTTTAATCTCTAACGATAAATAGTTAGAAAGAAGATTTCTTATGGCTGAACAATAATCAGAAGAATAGAACGCTCGATTATTAGAACAGTTTTCAGATCCCGAACACATAGAGAGACAGGCTGACTTGACATCCGGGTGACCCGCGTTCATGATCCAGGATGATCCATTGCTTTTCGTCGATGTATTTTGGGGCAAGAAACATTCTCTTAGTATCGTCCGTCGAATGGGTTATGTAATCCGGTACGGATATGTTACTCCATACGGTTCAGCAGTTCATTAGAGCTCGGTACGGCTCTGTTTCTCCATGCTGTTCAAAAGTTCAATGGACATAGGTACGGTTTGTTTGTCAATACTGCTAAGAGGTTCACTGAGCTCGTTAAGGTTATGTTACTCAATACGGCACAGCAGTATACTGGACCTCAGTAAGGCTTTGTGTTACCTATGAATATTTTTAAACATATTGTAATCGTGTTATTGTGTCATCCAAGATCATTCATTTATAATTAGTAGCATATAGAAGTTTCTGGATGAGTAAATACAATAATACTGTTTACATTTAACATCAAATGATGTGTTTGTGTTTTTGTTGTAATATATCATATGACATTGTAGTATTTGAATAAATTTGTTGATATATTTTCAAAATAAATTTGCTGGTTTTGCTTCCTTTCTTGTAAAATTTAACGGAAAATGTGTTGCTCAATAAGACTCAGCAGTTCACTGGAGCTCGGTACGCCTATGTTGCTCAATAAAACTCAGCAGTTCAATGGAGCTCGGTACGGCTCTGTTGCTCAATAAAACTCAGGAGTTCACTGGAGCTCGGTACGCCTCTGTTGCTCAATACGGCTCAGCAGTTCACTGGAGCTCGGTACGTCTCTGTTGCTCAATATGGCACAGAGGTTCACTGAAACCCAGTACTGCTCTGTTGCTCAATAAAACTCAGCAGTTCACTGGAGCTCGGTACGACCCTGTTACTCAATACGGCTCAGCAGTTCACTGAAGCCCGGTACGCCTCTGTTGCTCAATAAAACTCAGCAGTTCACTGGAGCTCGGTACGGCTCTGTTGCTCAATAAAACTCAGCAGTTCAAAGGAGCTCGGTACGCCTCTGTTGCTCAATAAAACTCAGCAGTTCACTGGAGCTCGGTACGGCTCTGTTGCTCAATAAAACTCAGCAGTTCACTGGAGCTCGGTACGCCTCTGTTGCTCAATAAAACTCAGCAGTTCACTGGAGCTCGGTACGGCTCTGTTGCTCAATAGAACTCAGCAGTTCACTGGAGCTCGGTACGGCTCTGTTGCTCAATACGGCTCAGCAGTTCACTGAAGCCCGGTACGGCTCTGTTGCTCCTCTGTTGCTCAATGAAACTCAGCAGTTCACTGGAGCTCGGTACGGCTCTGTTGCTCAATACGGCTCAGCAGTTCACTAAAGCCCGGTACGGCTCTGTTGCTCAATAAAACTCAGCAGTTCACTGGAGCTCGGTACGGCTCTGTTGCTCAATAAAACTCAGCAGTTCACTGGAGCTCGGTACGCCTCTGTTGCTCAATAAAACTCAGCAGTTCACTGGAGCTCGGTACGGCTCTGTTGCTCAATAAAACTCAGCAGTTCACTGGAGCTCGGTACGGCTCTGTTGCTCAATAAAACTCAGCAGTTCACTGGAGCTCGGTACGCCTCTGTTGCTCAATAAAACTCAGCAGTTCACTAAAGCCCGGTACGCCTCTGTTGCTCAATATGGCACAGCAGTTCACTGGAGCCCGGTACGGCTCTGTTGCTCAATAAAACTCAGCAGTTCACCAGAGCTCGGTACGGCTCTGTTGCTCAATATGGCACAGCAGTTCACTGAAGCCCGGTACGCCTCTGTTGCTCAATATGGCACAGCAGTTCACTGGAGCCCGGTACGGCTCTGTTGCTCAATAAGACTCAGCAGTTCACTGAAGCCCGGTACGGCTCTGTTGCTCAATATGGCACAGAGGTTCACTGAAACTCAGTACTGCTCTGTTGCTCAATAAAACTCAGCAGTTCACTGGAGCTCGGTACGACCATGTTACTCAATACGGCTCAGCAGTTCACTGAAGCCCGGTACGCCTTTGTTGCTTAATATGGCACATAGGTTCACTGAAACCCAGTACTGCTCTGTTGCTCAATACTCATCAGTTCACTGAAGCTCGGTACGACCCTGTTACTCAATACGGCTCAGAAGTTCACTGAAGCCCAGTACGCCTCTGTTGCTCAATATGGCACAGAGGTTCACTGAAACCCAGTATGCTCTGTTGCTCAATAATACTCAGCAGTTCACTGAAGCCCGGTACGCCTCTGTTGCTCAATATGGCACAGAGGTTAACTGAAACCCAGTATGCTCTGTTGCTCAATAATACTCAGCAGTTCACTGGAGCTCGGTACGACCCTGTTACTCAATACGGCTCAGCAGTTCACTGAAGCCCGGTACGCCTCTGTTGCTTAATATGGCACAGAGGCTCACTGAAACCCAGTACTGCTCTGTCGCTCAATACTCATCAGTTCACTGAAGCTCGGTACGACCCTGTTACTCAATACGGCTCAGCAGTTCACTGAAGCCCGGTACGCCTCTGTTGCTTAATATGGCACAGAGGTTCACTGAAACCCAGTACTGCTCTGTTGCTCAATACTCATCAGTTCACTGGAGCTCGGTAGGACCCTGTTATTCAACACAGCGAGACGTACATCTCTGTTGCTCAATACGCATCATAGATTGTATTTACACAGCGAAAAGTACATCTCTGTTGCTCAATATGCCTCATATATTGTATTTACACAGCGAGACGAACATCTCTGTTGCGCAATACGCATCATAGATTGTATATACCACAGCGAGAAGTACAGCTATGTTGCTCAATACGCCTCATATATCGTATTTAACACAGCGAGACGTGCAACTCTGTTGCTCAATGCGCCTCATACATTTTATTCAACACAGCGATAAGTACAGATATGTTGCTGAATAAGCCTCATAGATTTTATTCAACACAGTGAGAAGTACAGACGTATTGCTCTGTTGCTCAATACGGCTCAGAGATTTTATTAAACACAGCGAGACGTAGTGCTCTATTGCTCAATACGGTTCATATAGTTTATTCAACACTGCGATACATATTGCTTTGTTGCTTAATACGCCTCATAGATTTTTTTTCAACGCAGCGAGAAGTAATTCTCTGTTGCTCAATACGTTCCACAGTTGTTTTTTTTCAACACAGCGAGACCTTTTTCTATGTTGCTCAATACGCCCTCACGGATTTTATTCAACACAGCGAGATGTACAGCTCTGTTGCACAATACGCTTCATAGATTGTATTCACCACAGCGAGACGTACAGCTCTGTTGCTCAATACGCCTCATAGACTGTATTCACCACAGCGAGACGTATTGCTCTGTTGCTCAATACGCCTCATAGACTGTATTCACCACAGCGAGACGTACAGCTCTGTTGCTCAATACGCCTCATAGACTGTATTCACCACAGCGAGACGTACAGCTCTGTTACTCAATACGCCTCATAGACTGTATTCACCACAGCGAGATGTACAGCTCTGTTGCTCAACACGCAACATTGATTTAATTCAACACAGTGAGAAGTACAGATGTATTGCTATGTTGCTCAATACGGTTACTATATTTTTTCATTTCAGCGAAACGTATTGCTCTGTTTGCCATTGATGCATACTTCTAGCACGTCGTTTTAATCAACCTTAAAGATACACACGCTATACCTGAACCAGTACTAACGGATGAATAGATATGTGTCGTGGTTGAAGTTGTTTAAGTTAGAGGAACGTCCAAAAGGCAGAAATCGATGGGTAAAATATCATATATTTTTCTAGCCTTCGTACAACATCCATAAATATACGGCTTGCGATAATAGTTGATAAAAAGTTGCCTTGAACGGGATTTGAACCAGGGACCTCGCGCTTTTATTTGTTCTATAGTTACAGTATCATTTTACTAGAACATGTAGGTATTGGTATGTTCTAGGGTTACCGTACCATTTTACAAGAACACATAGATATTGATATGTTCGAGGGTTACAGTATCATTTTACTAGAACACGTAGGTATTGATATGTTCTAGGGTTACAGTGAAATTTTACTAGAACATGTAGGTATTGGTATGTTCTAGGGTTACAGTATCATTTTACTAGAACATGTAGGTATTGATATATTCTAGGGTTACAGTATCATTTTACTAGAACACGTAGATATTGATATGTTCTAGGGTTACAGTGTCATTTTACTAGAACATGTAGGTATTGGTATGTTCTAGGGTTACAGTATCATTTTATTAGAACACGTATATATTGATATGTTCTAGGGTTACAGTGTCATTTTACTAGAACATGTAGGTATTGATATGTTCTAGGGTTACAGTATCATTTTATTATTATGTAGGTATTGATATATTCTAGGGTTACATTGTTATTTTACTAGAACATGTAGGTATTGATATGTTCTAGGGTTACAGTGAAATTTTACTGGAACATGTAGGTATTGATATGTTCTAGGGTTACAGTATCATTTTACTAGAACATGTAGGTATTGGTATGTTCTAGGGTTACCGTACCATTTTACAAGAACACGTAGGTATTGATATGTTCGAGGGTTACAGTGTCATTTTACTGGAACATGTAGGTATTGATATGTTCTAGGGTTACAGTATCATTTTACTGGAACATGTAGGTATTGGTATGTTCTAGGGTTACAGTGAAATTTTACTAGAACATGTAGGTATTGGTATGTTCTAGGGTTACAGTGTCATTTTACTAGAACATGTAGGTATTGGTATGTTCTAGGGTTACAGTATCATTTTACTGGAACATATAGGTATTGATATGTTCTAGGGTTACAGTATCATTTTATTGGAACATGTAGGTATTGGTTTGTTCTAGGGTTACAGTGAAATTTTACTAGAACATGTAGGTATTGATATGTTCTAGGGTTACAGTATCATTTTACTAGAACACGTAGATATTGATATGTTCTAGGGTTACAGTGTCATTTTACTAGAACATGTAGGTATTGGTATGTTCTAGGGTTACAGTATCATTTTACTGGAACATGTAGGTATTGGTATGTTCTAGGGTTACAGTGAAATTTTACTAGAACATGTAGGTATTGGTATGTTCTAGGGTTACAGTGTCATTTTACTAGAACATGTAGGTATTGATATGTTCTAGGGTTACAGTATCATTTTACTAGAACACGTAGGTATTGATATGTTCTAGGGTTACAGTGAAATTTTACTAGAACATGTAGGTATTGGTATGTTCTAGGGTTACAGTATCATTTTACTAGAACATGTAGGTATTGATATATTCTAGGGTTACAGTATCATTTTACTAGAACACGTAGATATTGATATGTTCTAGGGTTACAGTGTCATTTTACTAGAACATGTAGGTATTGGTATGTTCTAGGGTTACAGTATCATTTTATTAGAACACGTAGATATTGATATGTTCTAGGGTTACAGTGTCATTTTACTAGAACATGTAGGTATTGATATGTTCTAGGGTTACAGTATCATTTTATTATTATGTAGGTATTGATATATTCTAGGGTTACATTGTTATTTTACTAGAACATGTAGGTATTGATATGTTCTAGGGTTACAGTGTCATTTTACTGGAACATGTAGGTATTGATATGTTCTAGGGTTACAGTATCATTTTACTAGAACATGTAGGTATTGGTATGTTCTAGGGTTACCGTACCATTTTACAAGAACACGTAGGTATTGATATGTTCGAGGGTTACAGTGTCATTTTACTGGAACATGTTGGTATTGATATGTTCTAGGGTTACAGTATCATTTTACTGGAACATGTAGGTATTGGTATGTTCTAGGGTTACAGTGAAATTTTACTAGAACATGTAGGTATTGGTATGTTCTAGGGTTACAGTGTCATTTTACTAGAACATGTAGGTATTGGTATGTTCTAGGGTTACAGTATCATTTTACTGGAACATATAGGTATTGATATGTTCTAGGGTTACAGTATCATTTTATTGGAACATGTAGGTATTGGTTTGTTCTAGGGTTACAGTGAAATTTTACTAGAACATGTAGGTATTGATATGTTCTAGGGTTACAGTATCATTTTACTAGAACACGTAGATATTGATATGTTCTAGGGTTACAGTGTCATTTTACTAGAACATGTAGGTATTGGTATATTCTAGGGTTACAGTATCATTTTACTGGAACATGTAGGTATTGGTTATGTTCTAGGGTTACCGTGAAATTTTACTAGAACATGTAGGTATTGGTATGTTCTAGGGTTACAGTGTCATTTTACTAGAACATGTAGGTATTGATATGTTCTAGGGTTACAGTATCATTTTACTAGAACACGTAGATATTGATATGTTCTAGGGTTACAGTGTCATTTTACTAGAACATGTAGGTATTGGTATGTTCTAGGGTTACAGTATCATTTTACTGGAACATATAGGTATTGATATGTTCTAGGGTTACAGTATCATTTTATTGGAACATGTAGGTATTGGTTTGTTCTAGGGTTACAGTGAAATTTTACTAGAACATGTAGGTATTGGTATGTTCTAGGGTTACAGTATCATTTTACTAGAACACGTAGGTATTGATATGTTCTAGGGTTACAGTGTCATTTTACTAGAACATGTAGGTATTGATATGTTCTAGGGTTACAGTATCATTTTACTAGAACACGTAGATATTGATATGTTCTAGGGTTACAGTGTCATTCTACTAGAACAAGTAGGTATTGGTATGTTCTAGGGTTACAGTATCATTTTATTAGAACACGTAGATATTGATATGTTCTAGGGTTACAGTGTCATTTTATTATTATGTAGGTATTGATATATTATAGGGTTACAGTGTCATTTTACTCGAACATGTAGGTATTGGTATTTTCTAGGGTTACAGAATCATTTTATTATTATGTAGGTATTGATATATTATAGGGTTACAGTGTAATTTTACTAGAACATGTAGGTATTGATATGTTCTAGGGTTACAGTATCATTTTACTGGAACATGTAGGTATTGATATATTCTAGGGTTACAGTATCATTTCACTAGAACATGTAGGTATTGATGTGTTCTAGGGTTACACTGTCATTGTACTAGAACATGTAGGTATTGGTATGTTCTAGGGTTACAGTGTCATTTTACTAGAACATGTAGGTATTGGTATGGTCTAGGGTTACAGTATCATTTTACTAGAACATGTAGGTATTGATATGTTCTAGGGTTACAGTGTCATTTTACTAGAACATGTAGGTATTGATATGTTCTAGGGTTACAGTGTCATTTTACCAAGAAAATGTAGGTATTGATATGTTCTAGGGTTTCAGTATCATTTTACTACAACATGTAGGTATTGATATGTTCTAGGGTTATCATACCATTTTACTAGAACACGTAGGTATTGATATATTCTATGGTTATAGTATCATTTTACTAAACATGTAGGTATTGATATGTTCTAGGGTTACAGTGTCATGTTACCAAAAAAAAATAAAAAATGTAGGTATTGATATGTTTTAGGGTTACAGTATCATTTTACTAAACATGCAGGTACTGATATGTTCTAGGGTTACAGTGTCATTTTACTGGAACATGTAGGTATTGATATGTTCTAGGGTTACAGTATCATTTTACTAAACATGTAGGTATTGATATGTTCTATGGTTACAGTATCATTTTACTAAACATGTAGGTATTGGTATGTTCTAGGGTTACAGTGTCATTTTACTAGAACATGTAGGTATTGGTATGTTCTAGGGTTACAGTATCATTTTACTAAACATGTAGGTATTGATATGTTCTAGGGTTACAGTGTCATTTTACTAGAACATGTAGGTATTGGTATCTTCTATAGGGTAACAGTATCATTTTACTAAACATGTAGGTATTGGTATGTTCTAGGGTTACAGTATCATTTTACTAAACATGTAGGTATTGGTATGTTCTAGGGTTACTGTGTCATTTTACTAGAACATGTAGGTATTGGTATGTTCTAGGGTTACAGTATCATTTTACTAAACATATAGGTATTGGTATGTTCTAGGGTTACAGTTGTCATTTTACTAGAACATGTAGGTATTGATATGTTCTAGGGTTACAGTATCATTTTACTAAACATGTAGGTATTCGTATGTTCTAGAGTTACAGTATCATTTTACTAAACATGTAGGTATTGATATGTTCTAGGGTTACATGATCATTTTACTAAACATGTAGGTATTGATATGTTCTAGGGTTACAGTATCATTTTACTAAACATGTAGGTATTGGTTTGTTCTAGGGTTACAGTATCATTTTACTAAACATGTAGGTATTGATATGTTCTAGGGTTACAGTGTCATTTTACTAGAACATGTAGGTATTGATATGTTCTAGGGTTACAGTATCATTTTACTAAACATGTAGGTATTGGTATGTTCTAGGGTTACAGTGTCAGTTTACTAAACATGTAGGTATTGATATGTTCTAGGGTTACAGTATCATTTTACTAAACATGCAGGTATGTTCTAGGGTTACAGTGTCATTTTACTAAACATGTAGGTATTGGTATGTTCTAGGGTTACAGTATCATTTTACTAAACATGTAGGTATTGATATGTTCTAGGGTTACAGTATCATTTTACTAAACATGTAGATATTGGTATGTTCTAGGGTTACAGTGTCATTTTACTAGAACATGTAGGTATTGATATGTTCTAGGGTTACAGTATCATTTTATTATTATGTAGGTATTGATATATTCTAGGGTTACATTGTTATTTTACTAGAACATGTAGGTATTGATATGTTCTAGGGTTACAGTGTCATTTTACTGGAACATGTAGGTATTGATATGTTCTAGGGTTACAGTATCATTTTACTAGAACATGTAGGTATTGGTATGTTCTAGGGTTACCGTACCATTTTACAAGAACACGTAGGTATTGATATGTTCGAGGGTTACAGTGTCATTTTACTGGAACATGTAGGTATTGATATGTTCTAGGGTTACAGTATCATTTTACTGGAACATGTAGGTATTGGTATGTTCTAGGGTTACAGTGAAATTTTGCTAGAACATGTAGGTATTGGTATGTTCTAGGGTTACAGTATCATTTTATTAGAACACGTAGGTATTGATATGTTCTAGGGTTACAGTGTCATTTTACTAGAACATGTAGGTATTGGTATGTTCTAGGGTTACAGTATCATTTTACTAGAACACGTAGATATTGATATGTTCTAGGGTTACAGTGTCATTTTACTAGAACATGTAGGTATTGGTATGTTCTAGGGTTACAGTGAAATTTTACTAGAACATGTAGGTATTGGTATGTTCTAGGGTTACAGTGTCATTTTACTAGAACATGTAGGTATTGGTATGTTCTAGGGTTACAGTATCATTTTACTGGAACATATAGGTATTGATATGTTCTAGGGTTACAGTATCATTTTATTGGAACATGTAGGTATTGGTTTGTTCTAGGGTTACAGTGAAATTTTACTAGAACATGTAGGTATTGATATGTTCTAGGGTTACAGTATCATTTTACTAGAACACGTAGATATTGATATGTTCTAGGGTTACAGTGTCATTTTACTAGAACATGTAGGTATTGGTATATTCTAGGGTTACAGTATCATTTTACTGGAACATGTAAGTATTGGTTATGTTCTAGGGTTACCGTGAAATTTTACTAGAACATGTAGGTATTGGTATGTTCTAGGGTTACAGTGTCATTTTACTAGAACATGTAGGTATTGATATGTTCTAGGGTTACAGTATCATTTTACTAGAACACGTAGATATTGATATGTTCTAGGGTTACAGTGTCATTTTACTAGAACATGTAGGTATTGGTATGTTCTAGGGTTACAGTATCATTTTACTGGAACATATAGGTATTGATATGTTCTAGGGTTACAGTATCATTTTATTGGAACATGTAGGTATTGGTTTGTTCTAGGGTTACAGTGAAATTTTACTAGAACATGTAGGTATTGATATGTTCTAGGGTTACAGTGTCATTTTACTGGAACATGTAGGTATTGATATGTTCTAGGGTTACAGTATCATTTTACTAAACATGTAGGTATTGATATGTTCTATGGTTACAGTATCATTTTACTAAACATGTAGGTATTGGTATGTTCTAGGGTTACAGTGTCATTTTACTAGAACATGTAGGTATTGGTATGTTCTAGGGTTACAGTATCATTTTACTAAACATGTAGGTATTGATATGTTCTAGGGTTACAGTGTCATTTTACTAGAACATGTAGGTATTGGTATCTTCTATAGGGTAACAGTATCATTTTACTAAACATGTAGGTATTGGTATGTTCTAGGGTTACAGTATCATTTTACTAAACATGTAGGTATTGGTATGTTCTAGGGTTACTGTGTCATTTTACTAGAACATGTAGGTATTGGTATGTTCTAGGGTTACAGTATCATTTTACTAAACATATAGGTATTGGTATGTTCTAGGGTTACAGTTGTCATTTACTAGAACATGTAGGTATTGATATGTTCTAGGGTTACAGCATCATTTTACTAAACATGTAGGTATTCGTATGTTCTAGAGTTACAGTATCATTTTACTAAACATGTAGGTATTGATATGTTCTAGGGTTACATGATCATTTTACTAAACATGTAGGTATTGATATGTTCTAGGGTTACAGTATCATTTTACTAAACATGTAGGTATTGGTTTGTTCTAGGGTTACAGTATCATTTTACTAAACATGTAGGTATTGATATGTTCTAGGGTTACAGTGTCATTTTACTAGAACATGTAGGTATTGATATGTTCTAGGGTTACAGTATCATTTTACTAAACATGTAGGTATTGGTATGTTCTAGGGTTACAGTGTCAGTTTACTAAACATGTAGGTATTGATATGTTCTAGGGTTACAGTATCATTTTACTAAACATGCAGGTATGTTCTAGGGTTACAGTGTCATTTTACTAAACATGTAGGTATTGGTATGTTCTAGGGTTACAGTATCATTTTACTAAACATGTAGGTATTGATATGTTCTAGGGTTACAGTATCATTTTACTAAACATGTAGATATTGGTATGTTCTAGGGTTACAGTGTCATTTTACTAGAACATGTAGGTATTGATATGTTCTAGGGTTACAGTATCATTTTATTATTATGTAGGTATTGATATATTCTAGGGTTACATTGTTATTTTACTAGAACATGTAGGTATTGATATGTTCTAGGGTTACAGTGTCATTTTACTGGAACATGTAGGTATTGATATGTTCTAGGGTTACAGTATCATTTTACTAGAACATGTAGGTATTGGTATGTTCTAGGGTTACCGTACCATTTTACAAGAACACGTAGGTATTGATATGTTCGAGGGTTACAGTGTCATTTTACTGGAACATGTAGGTATTGATATGTTCTAGGGTTACAGTATCATTTTACTGGAACATGTAGGTATTGGTATGTTCTAGGGTTACAGTGAAATTTTGCTAGAACATGTAGGTATTGGTATGTTCTAGGGTTACAGTATCATTTTATTAGAACACGTAGGTATTGATATGTTCTAGGGTTACAGTGTCATTTTACTAGAACATGTAGGTATTGGTATGTTCTAGGGTTACAGTATCATTTTACTAGAACACGTAGATATTGATATGTTCTAGGGTTACAGTGTCATTTTACTAGAACATGTAGGTATTGGTATGTTCTAGGGTTACAGTGAAATTTTACTAGAACATGTAGGTATTGGTATGTTCTAGGGTTACAGTGTCATTTTACTAGAACATGTAGGTATTGGTATGTTCTAGGGTTACAGTATCATTTTACTGGAACATATAGGTATTGATATGTTCTAGGGTTACAGTATCATTTTATTGGAACATGTAGGTATTGGTTTGTTCTAGGGTTACAGTGAAATTTTACTAGAACATGTAGGTATTGATATGTTCTAGGGTTACAGTATCATTTTACTAGAACACGTAGATATTGATATGTTCTAGGGTTACAGTGTCATTTTACTAGAACATGTAGGTATTGGTATATTCTAGGGTTACAGTATCATTTTACTGGAACATGTAAGTATTGGTTATGTTCTAGGGTTACCGTGAAATTTTACTAGAACATGTAGGTATTGGTATGTTCTAGGGTTACAGTGTCATTTTACTAGAACATGTAGGTATTGATATGTTCTAGGGTTACAGTATCATTTTACTAGAACACGTAGATATTGATATGTTCTAGGGTTACAGTGTCATTTTACTAGAACATGTAGGTATTGGTATGTTCTAGGGTTACAGTATCATTTTACTGGAACATATAGGTATTGATATGTTCTAGGGTTACAGTATCATTTTATTGGAACATGTAGGTATTGGTTTGTTCTAGGGTTACAGTGAAATTTTACTAGAACATGTAGGTATTGGTATGTTCTAGGGTTACAGTATCATTTTACTAGAACACGTAGGTATTGATATGTTCTAGGGTTACAGTGTCATTTTACTAGAACATGTAGGTATTGATATGTTCTAGGGTTACAGTATCATTTTACTAGAACACGTAGATATTGATATGTTCTAGGGTTACAGTGTCATTCTACTAGAACAAGTAGGTATTGGTATGTTCTAGGGTTACAGTATCATTTTATTAGAACACGTAGATATTGATATGTTCTAGGGTTACAGTGTCATTTTATTATTATGTAGGTATTGATATATTATAGGGTTACAGTGTCATTTTACTCGAACATGTAGGTATTGGTATTTTCTAGGGTTACAGAATCATTTTATTATTATGTAGGTATTGATATATTATAGGGTTACAGTGTAATTTTACTAGAACATGTAGGTATTGATATGTTCTAGGGTTACAGTATCATTTTACTGGAACATGTAGGTATTGATATATTCTAGGGTTACAGTATCATTTCACTAGAACATGTAGGTATTGATGTGTTCTAGGGTTACACTGTCATTTTACTAGAACATGTAGGTATTGGTATGTTCTAGGGTTACAGTGTCATTTTACTAGAACATGTAGGTATTGATATGTTCTAGGGTTACAGTGTCATTTTACCAAGAAAATGTAGGTATTGATATGTTCTAGGGTTTCAGTATCATTTTACTACAACATGTAGGTATTGATATGTTCTAGGGTTATCATACCATTTTACTAGAACACGTAGGTATTGATATATTCTATGGTTATAGTATCATTTTACTAAACATGTAGGTATTGATATGTTCTAGGGTTACAGTGTCATGTTACCAAAAAAAAAAAAAAAAATGTAGGTATTGATATGTTTTAGGGTTACAGTATCATTTTACTAAACATGCAGGTACTGATATGTTCTAGGGTTACAGTGTCATTTTACTGGAACATGTAGGTATTGATATGTTCTAGGGTTACAGTATCATTTTTCTAAACATGTAGGTATTGATATGTTCTATGGTTACAGTATCATTTTACTAAACATGTAGGTATTGGTATGTTCTAGGGTTACAGTGTCATTTTACTAGAACATGTAGGTATTGGTATGTTCTAGGGTTACAGTATCATTTTACTAAACATGTAGGTATTGATATGTTCTAGGGTTACAGTGTCATTTTACTAGAACATGTAGGTATTGGTATCTTCTATAGGGTAACAGTATCATTTTACTAAACATGTAGGTATTGGTATGTTCTAGGGTTACAGTATCATTTTACTAAACATGTAGGTATTGGTATGTTCTAGGGTTACTGTGTCATTTTACTAGAACATGTAGGTATTGGTATGTTCTAGGGTTACAGTATCATTTTACTAAACATATAGGTATTGGTATGTTCTAGGGTTACAGTTGTCATTTTACTAGAACATGTAGGTATTGATATGTTCTAGGGTTACAGTATCATTTTACTAAACATGTAGGTATTCGTATGTTCTAGAGTTACAGTATCATTTTACTAAACATGTAGGTATTGATATGTTCTAGGGTTACATGATCATTTTACTAAACATGTAGGTATTGATATGTTCTAGGGTTACAGTATCATTTTACTAAACATGTAGGTATTGGTTTGTTCTAGGGTTACAGTATCATTTTACTAAACATGTAGGTATTGATATGTTCTAGGGTTACAGTGTCATTTTACTAGAACATGTAGGTATTGATATGTTCTAGGGTTACAGTATCATTTTACTAAACATGTAGGTATTGGTATGTTCTAGGGTTACAGTGTCAGTTTACTAAACATGTAGGTATTGATATGTTCTAGGGTTACAGTATCTTTTTACTAAACATGCAGGTATGTTCTAGGGTTACAGTGTCATTTTACTAAACATGTAGGTATTGGTATGTTCTAGGGTTACAGTATCATTTTACTAAACATGTAGGTATTGATATGTTCTAGGGTTACAGTATCATTTTACTAAACATGTAGATATTGGTATGTTCTAGGGTTACAGTGTCATTTTACTAGAACATGTAGGTATTGATATGTTCTAGGGTTACAGTATCATTTTATTATTATGTAGGTATTGATATATTCTAGGGTTACATTGTTATTTTACTAGAACATGTAGGTATTGATATGTTCTAGGGTTACAGTGTCATTTTACTGGAACATGTAGGTATTGATATGTTCTAGGGTTACAGTATCATTTTACTAGAACATGTAGGTATTGGTATGTTCTAGGGTTACCGTACCATTTTACAAGAACACGTAGGTATTGATATGTTCGAGGGTTACAGTGTTATTTTACTGGAACATTTAGGTATTGATATGTTCTAGGGTTACAGTATCATTTTACTAGAACACGTAGGTATTGATATGTTCTAGGGTTACAGTGTCATTTTACTAGAACATGTAGGTATTGGTATGTTCTAGGGTTACAGTATCATTTTACTAGAACACGTAGATATTGATATGTTCTAGGGTTACAGTGTCATTTTACTAGAACATGTAGGTATTGGTATGTTCTAGGGTTACAGTATCATTTTATTAGAACACGTAGATATTGATATGTTCTAGGGTTACAGTGTCATTTTACTAGAACATGTAGGTATTGATATGTTCTAGGGTTACAGTATCATTTTATTGGAACATGTAGGTATTGATATGTTCTAGGGTTACAGTATCATTTTACTAGAACACGTAGGTATTGATATGTTCTAGGGTTACAGTGTCATTTTACTAGAACATGTAGGTATTGATATGTTCTAGGGTTACAGTATATGTTCTAGGGTTACAGTATCATTTTATTGGAACATGTAGGTATTGGTTTGTTCTAGGGTTATAGTGAAATTTTACTAGAACATGTAGGTATTGGTATGTTCTAGGGTTACAGTATCATTTTACTAGAACACGTAGGTATTGATATGTTCTAGGGTTACAGTGTCATTTTACTAGAACATGTAGGTATTGATATGTTCTAGGGTTACAGTATATGTTCTAGGGTTACAGTATCATTTTATTGGAACATGTAGGTATTGGTTTGTTCTAGGGTTACAGTGAAATTTTACTAGAACATGTAGGTATTGGTATGTTCTAGGGTTACAGTATCATTTTACTAGAACACGTAGGTATTGATATGTTCTAGGGTTACAGTGTCATTTTACTAGAACATGTAGGTATTGATATGTTCTAGGGTTACAGTATCATTTTACTAGAACACGTAGATATTGATATGTTCTAGGGTTACAGTGTCATTCTACTAGAACAGGTAGGTATTGGTATGTTCTAGGGTTACAGTATCATTTTATTAGAACACGTAGATATTGATATGTTCTAGGGTTACAGTGTCATTTTATTATTATGTAGGTATTGATATATTATAGGGTTACAGTGTCATTTTACTCGAACATGTAGATATTGGTATGTTCTAGGGTTACAGTATCATTTTATTATTATGTAGGTATTGATATATTATAGGGTTACAGTGTAATTTTACTAGAACATGTAGGTATTGATATGTTCTAGGGTTACAGTATCATTTTACTGGAACATGTAGGTATTGATATATTCTAGGGTTACAGTATCATTTCACTAGAACATGTAGGTATTGATGTGTTCTAGGGTTACACTGTCATTTTACTAGAACATGTAGGTATTGGTATGTTCTAGGGTTACAGTGTCATTTTACTAGAACATGTAGGTATTGGTATGGTCTAGGGCTACAGTATCATTTTACTAGAACATGTAGGTATTGATATGTTCTAGGGTTACAGTGTCATTTTACTAGAACATGTAGGTATTGATATGTTCTAGGGTTACAGTGTCATTTTACCAAGAAAATGTAGGTATTGATATGTTCTAGGGTTTCAGTATCATTTTACTACAACATGTAGGTATTGATATGTTCTAGGGTTATCATACCATTTTACTAGAACACGTAGGTATTGATATATTCTATGGTTACAGTATCATTTTACTAAACATGTAGGTATTCATATGTTCTAGGGTTACAGTGTCATGTTACCAAGAAAATGTAGGTATTGATATGTTTTAGGGTTACAGTATCATTTTAAAAAACATGTAGGTATTGATATGTTCTAGGGTTACAGTATCATTTTACTAAACATGCAGGTACTGATATGTTCTAGGGTTACAGTGTCATTTTACTGGAACATGTAGGTATTGATATGTTCTAGGGTTACAGTATCATTTTACTAAACATGTAGGTATTGATATGTTCTATGGTTACAGTATCATTTTACTAAACATGTAGGTATTGGTATGTTCTAGGGTTACAGTGTCATTTTACTAGAACATGTAGGTATTGGTATGTTCTAGGGTTAGAGTATCATTTTACTAAACATGTAGGTATTGATATATTCTAGGGTTACAGTGTCATTTTACTAGAACATGTAGGTATTGGTATCTTCTATAGGGTAACAGTATCATTTTACTAAACATGTAGGTATTGGTATGTTCTAGGGTTACAGTATCATTTTACTAAACATGTAGGTATTGGTATGTTCTAGGGTTACTGTGTCATTTTACTAGAACATGTAGGTATTGGTATGTTCTAGGGTTACAGTATCATTTTACTAAACATATAGGTATTGGTATGTTCTAGGGTTACAGTGTCATTTTACTAGAACATGTAGGTATTGATATGTTCTAGGGTTACAGTATCATTTTACTAAACATGTAGGTATTGGTATGTTCTAGAGTTACAGTATCATTTTACTAAACATGTAGGTATTGATATGTTCTAGGGTTACATGATCATTTTACTAAACATGTAGGTATTGATATGTTCTAGGGTTACAGTATCATTTTACTAAACATGTAGGTATTGGTTTGTTCTAGGGTTACAGTATCATTTTACTAAACATGTAGGTATTTATATGTTCTAGGGTTACAGTGTCATTTTACTAGAACATGTAGGTAATGGTATGTTCTAGGGTTACAGTATCATTTTACTAAACATGTAGGTATTGGTATGTTCTAGGGTTACAGTATCATTTTACTAAACATGTAGGTATTGGTATGTTCTAGGGTTACAGTGTCATTTTACTAAACATGTAGGTATTGGTTTGTTCTAGGGTTACAGTATCATTTTACTAAACATGTAGGTATTTATATGTTCTAGGGTTACAGTATCATTTTACTAAACATGTAGGTAATGGTATGTTCTAGGGTTACAGTATCATTTTACTAAACATGTAGGTATTGGTATGTTCTAGGGTTACAGTGTCATTTTACTAAACATGTAGGTATTGATATGTTCTAGGGTTACAGTATCATTTTACTAAACATGCAGGTATGTTCTAGGGTTACAGTGTCATTTTACTAAACATGTAGGTATTGGTATGTTCTAGGGTTACAGTATCATTTTACTAAACATGTAGGTATTGATAGGTTCTAGGGTTACAGTATCATTTTACTAAACATGTAGATATTGGTATGTTCTAGGGTTACAGTATCATTATACTAAACATGTAGGTATTGGTATGTTCTAGGGTTACAGTATCATTTTACTAGAACATGTAGGTATTGGTATGTTCTAGGGTAACAGTATCATTTTACTAAACATGTAGGTATTGGTATGTTCTAGGGTTACAGTGTCATTTTACTAAACATGTAGGTATTGGTATGTTCTATGGTTACAGTATCATTTTACTAAACATGTAGGTATTGATATGTTCTAGGGTTACAGTGTCATTTTACTAGAACATGTAGGTATTGGTATGTTCTAGGGTTACAGTGTCATTTTTCTAAACATGTAGGTATTGATATGTTCTAGGGTTACAGTGTCATTTTACTAGAACATGTAGGTATTGATATATTCTAGGGTTACAGTGTCATTTTACTAGAACATGTAGGTATTGATATGTTCTAGGGTTACAGTGTCATTTTACTAGAACATGTAGATATTGATATGCTCTAGGGTTAAAGTGTCATTTTACTAGAACATGTAGATATTGATATGTTCTAGGGTTACCGTACCATTTTTCTAGAACACGTAGGTATTGATATGTTCTAGGGTTACCGTACCATTTTACTAGAACACGTAGGTATTGATATGTTCTAGGGTTTCAGTATCATTTTACTACAACATGTAGGTATTGATGTGTTCTAGGGTTACCGTACCATTTTACTAGAACACGTAGGTATTGATATGTTCTAGGGTTACAGTATCATTTTGCTAGAACATGCAGGTATTGGTATGTTCTAGGGTTACAGTGTCATTTTACTAGAACATGTAGGTATTGATATGTTCTAGGGTTACAGTGTCATTTTACTTAAACATGTAGGTATTGGTATGTTCTAGGGTTACCGTACCATTTTACTAGAACACGTAGGTATTGATATGTTCTAGGGTTTCAGTATCATTTTGCTAGAACATGCATGTATTGGTATATTCTAGGGTTATAGTGTCATTTTACTAGAACACGTAGGTATTGATATGTTCTAGGGTTACAGTATCATTTTGCTAGAACATGCAGGTATTGGTATGTTCTAGGGTTACAGTGTCATTTTACTAGAACATGTAGGTATTGCTATGTTCTAGGGTTAGATTGTCATTTTACTAGAACATGTAGGTATTGGTATGTTCTAGGGTTACCGTACCAATTTACTAGAACACGTAGGTATTGATATGTTCTAGGGTTACAGTATCATTTTACTAGAACACGTAGGTATTGATCTGTTCTATGGTTACAGTATCATTTTGCTAGAACATGCAGGTATTGGTATGTTCTAGGTTTCAGTGTCATTTTAATGGAACACCTAGGTATTGATATGTTCTAGGATTACAGTATCATTTTGCTAGAACATGCAGGTATTGGTATGTTTTAGGGTTACAGTGTCATTTTACTAGAACATGTAGGTAGTGATATGTTCTAGGGTTACAGTGTCATTTTAATAGAACATGTAGGTATTTGTATGTTCTAGGGTTACCGTACCATTTTACTATAACACGTAGGTATTGATATGTTCTAGGGTTACAGTATCATTTTACTAGAACACGTAAGTATTGATATGTTCTAGGGTTACAGTATCATTTTACTGGAACATGTAGGTATTGGTATGTTCTAGGGTTACAGTATCATTTTACTAGAACTCGTAGGTATTGATATGTTCTAGGTTTACAGTATAATTTTACTAGAACACGGAGGTATTGGTATGTTTTAGGGTTACAGTATCATTTTACTAAACATGTAAGTATTGGTATGTTCTAGGGTTACAGTGTCATTTTACTAAACATGTAGGTATAGATATGTTCTATGGTTACAGTATCATTTTACTAAACATGTAGGTATTGATATGTTCTAGGGTTACAGTGTCATTTTACTAGAACATGTAGGTATTGGTATGTTTTAGGGTTACAGTGTCATTTTACTAAACATGTAGGTATTGGTATGTTCTAGGGTTACAGTGTCATTTTACTAGAACATGTAGGTATTGATATGTTCTAGGGTTACAGTGTCATTTTACTAGAACATGTAGGTATTGATATGTTCTAGGGTTACAGTGTCATTTTACTAGAACATGTAGGTATTGATATGTTCTAGGGTTACAGTGTCATTTTACTAGAACATGTAGGTATTGATATGTTCTAGGGTTATCGTACCATTTTTTAGAACACGTAGGTATTGATATGTTCTAGGGTTAAAGTACCATTTTACTAGAACACGTAGGTATTGATATGTTCTAGGGTTTCAGTATCATTTTACTACAACATGTAGGTATTGATGTGTTCTAGGGTTACCGTACCATTTTACTAGAACACGTAGGTATTGATATGTTCTAGGGTTACAGTATCATTTTGCTAGAACATGCAGGTATTGGTATGTTCTAGGGTTACAGTGTCATTTTACTAGAACATGTAGGTATTGATATGTTCTAGGGTTAGAGTGTCATTTTACTAGAACATGTAGGTATTGGTATGTTCTAGGGTTACCGTACCATTTTACTAGAACACGTAGGTATTAATATGTTCTAGGGTTACAGTATCATTTTGCTAGAACATGCAGGTATTGGTATATTCTAGGGTTACAGTGTCATTTTACCAGAACACGTAGGTATTGATATGTTCTAGGGTTACAGTATCATTTTACTGTAACATGTAGGTATTGATATATTCTAGGGTTACAGTATCATTTTACTAAACATGTAGGTATTGATATGTTCTAGGGTTACAGTGTCATGTTACCAAGAAAATGTAGGTATTGATATGTTCTAGGGTTACAGTATCATTTTACTAGAACATGTAGGTATTGATATGTTCTAGGGTTACAGTGTCATTTTACCAAGAAAATATAGGTATTGATATGTTCTAGGGTTACAGTATCATTTTACTAAACATGTAGGTATTGATATGTTTTAGGGTTACAGTGTCATTTTACTAGAACATGTAGGTATTGATATGTTCTAGGGTTACAGTTTCATTTTACTAGAACATGTAGGTATTGATATATTCTATGGTTACAGTATCATTTTACTAGAACATGTAGGTATTGATATGTTCTAGGGTTACAGTGTCATTTTACTAGAACATGTAGGTATTGGTATGTTCTAGGGTTACAGTGTCATTTTACTAGAACATGTAGGTATTGATATGTTCTAGGGTTACAGTATCATTTTACTAGAACACGTAGGTATTGATATGTTATAGGGTTACAGTATCATTTTACTGTAACATGTAGGTATTGATATATTCTAGGGTTACAGTATCATTTTACTAAACATGTAGGTATTGATATGTTCTAGGGTTACAGTGTCATGTTACCAAGAAAATGTAGGTATTGATATGTTCTAGGGTTACAGTATCATTTTACTAGAACATGTAGGTATTGATATGTTCTAGGGTAACAGTGTCATTTTATCAAGAAAATATAGGTATTGATATGTTCTAGGGTTACAATGTCATTTTACTAGAACATGTAGGTATTGATATGTTCTAGGGTTACAATGTCATTTTACTAGAACATGTAGGTATTGATATGTTCTAGGGTTACAGTATCATTTTACTAAACATGTAGGTATTGATATGTTCTAGGGTTACAGTGTCATTTTACTAGAACATGTAGGTATTGATATGTTCTAGGGTTACAGTGTCATTTTACCAAGAAAATGTAGGTATTGATATGTTCTAGGGTTACAGTGTCATTTTACTAGAACATGTAGGTATTGATATGTTCTAGGGTTACAGTATTATTTTACCAAATATGTAGGTATTGGTATGTTCTAGTGTTACAGTGTCATTTTACTACAACATGTAGGTATTGATGTGTTATAGGGTTACCGTACCATTTTACTAGAACACGTAGGTATTGATATGTTCTAGGGTTACAGTATCATTTTGCAAGAACATGCAGGTATTTGTATGTTCTAGGGTTACAGTGTCATTTTATCAGAACATGTAGGTATTGATATGTTCTAGGGTTACAGTGTCATTTTACTAGAACATGTAGGTATTGGTATATTCTAGGGTTACCGTACCATTTTACTAGAACACGTAGGTATCGATATGTTCTAGGGTTACAGTATCATTTTGCTAGAACATGCAGGTATTGGTATGTTATAGGGTTACAGTGTCATTTTACTAGAACACGTAGGTATTGATATATTCTAGGGTTACAGTATCATTTTACTAGAACATGTAGGTATTGATATGTTCTAGGGTTACAGTGTCATTTTACTAGAACATGTAGGTATTGATATGTTCTAGGGTTACAGTATCATTTTACTAGAACACGTAGGTATTGATATGTTATAGGGTTACAGTATCATTTTACTGTAACATGTAGGTATTGATATATTCTAGGGTTACAGTATCATTTTACTAAACATGTAGGTATTGATATGTTCTAGGGTTACAGTATCATTTTACTAGAACATGTAGGTATTGATATGTTCTAGGGTCACAGTGTCATTTTACTAAGAAAATATAGGTATTGATATGTTCTAGGGTTACAATGTCATTTTACTAGAACATGTAGGTATTGATATGTTCTAGGGTTACAGTATCATTTTACTAAACATGTAGGTATTGATATGTTCAAGGGTTACAGTGTCATTTTACTAGAACATGTAGGTATTGATATGTTCTAGGGTTACAGTGTCATTTTACCAAGAAAATGTAGGTATTGATATGTTCTAGGGTTACAGTGTCATTTTACTAGAACATGTAGGTATTGATATGTTCTAGGGTTACAGTATTATTTTACCAAACATGTAGGTATTGGTATGTTCTAGTGTTACAGTGTCATTTTACTACAACATGTAGGTATTGATGTGTTATAGGGTTACCGTACCATTTTACTAGAACACGTAGGTATTGATATGTTCTAGGGTTACAGTATCATTTTGCAAGAACATGCAGGTATTTGTATATTCTAGGGTTACAGTGTCATTTTATCAGAACATGTAGGTATTGATATGTTCTAGGGTTACAGTGTCATTTTACTAGAACATGTAGGTATTGGTATATTCTAGGGTTACCGTACCATTTTACTAGAACACGTAGGTATCGATATGTTCTATGGTTTACAGTATCATTTTGCTAGAACATGCAGGTATTGGTATGTTCTAGGGTTACAGTGTCATTTTACTAGAACATGCAAGTATTGGTATGTTCTAGGGTTACAGTGTCATTTTACTAGAACATGTAGGTATTGGTATGTTCTAGGGTTACCGTACCATTTTACTAGGACACGTAGGTATTGATATGTTCTAGGGTTACAGTATCATTTTACTAGAACACGTAGGTATTGATCTGTTCTAGGGTTACAGTATCATTTTGCTAGAACAGGCAGGTATTGGTATGTTCTAGGGTTACAGTATCATTTTACTAGAACACGTAGGTATTGATATGTTCTAGGGTTACAGTATCATTTTGCTAGAACATGCAGGTATTGGTATGTTCAAGGGTCACAGTGTCATTTTACTAAAACATGTAGGTATTGATATGTTCTAGGGTTACAGTGTCATTTTACTAGAACATGTAGGTATTGGTATGTTCTAGTGTCACCGTACCATTTTACTAGAACACGTAGGTATTGATAAGTTCTAGGGTTGCAGTATCATTTTACTAGAACACGTAGGTATTGATATGTTCTAGCGTTACAGTATCATTTTACTGGAACATGTAGGTATTGGTATGTTTTAGGGTTACCGTACCATTTTACTAGAATACGTAGGTATTGATATGTTCTAGGGTTACAGTGTCAATTTACTAGAACATGTAGGTATTGGTATGTTCTAGGGTTACCGTACCATTTTACTAGAACACGTAGGTATTGATATGTTCTAGAGTTACAGTATAATTTTACTAGAACACTTAGATATTGATATGTTCTAGGGTTACAGTATCATTTTACTGGAACATGTAGGTATTGGTATGTTCTAGGGTTACAGTATCATTTTACTAGAACACGTAGGTATTGATATGTTCTAGGGTTACAGTATCATTTTACTGGAACACGTAGGTATTGATATGTTCTAGGGTTACAGTATCATTTTACTGTAACATGTAGGTATTGGTATGTTCTAGGGTTACAGTACCATTTTACTGGAACATGTAGGTATTGATATGTTCTAGGGTTACAGAGTCATTTAGCTAGAACATGTAGGTATTGGTATGTTCTAGGGTTACAGTGTCATTTTACTGGAACATGTAGGTATTGGTATGTTCTAGGGTTACAGTACCATTTTACTACAACACGTAGGTATTGGTATGTTCTAGGGTTACAGTGTCATTTTACCAAGAAAATATAGGTATTGATATGTTCTAGGGTTACAATATCATTTTACTAGAACATGTAGGTATTGATATGTTCTAGGGTTACAGTATCATTTTACTAGAACATGTAGGTATTGATATATTCTAGGGTTACAGTATCATTTTACTAGAACATGTAGGTATTGATATGTTCTAGGGTTACAGTGTCATTTTACTAGAACATGTAGGTATTGGTATGTTCTAGGGTTACAGTGTCATTTTACTAGAACATGTAGGTATTGATATGTTCTAGGGTAACAGTATCATTTTACTAGAACACGTAGGTATTGATATGTTATAGGGTTACAGTATCATTTTACTGTAACATGTAGGTATTGATATATTTTAGGGTTACAGTATCATTTTACTAAACATGTAGGTATTGATATGTTCTAGGGTTACAGTGTCATGTTACCAAGAAAATGTAGGTATTGATATGTTCTAGGGTTACAGTATCATTTTACTAGAACACGTAGGTATCGATATGTTCTAGGGTTACAGTATCATTTTGCTAGAACATGCAGGTATTGGTATGTTATAGGGTTACAGTGTCATTTTACTAGAACACGTAGGTATTGATATATTCTAGGGTTACAGTATCATTTTACTAGAACATGTAGGTATTGATATGTTCTAGGGTTACAGTGTCATTTTACTAGAACATGTAGGTATTGATATGTTCTAGGGTTACAGTATCATTTTACTAGAACACGTAGGTATTGATATGTTATAGGGTTACAGTATCATTTTACTGTAACATGTAGGTATTGATATATTCTAGGGTTACAGTATCATTTTACTAAACATGTAGGTATTGATATGTTCTAGGGTTACAGTGTCATGTTACCAAGAAAATGTAGGTATTGATATGTTCTAGGGTTACAGTATCATTTTACTAGAACATGTAGGTATTGATATGTTCTAGGGTCACAGTGTCATTTTACTAAGAAAATATAGGTATTGATATGTTCTAGGGTTACAATGTCATTTTACTAGAACATGTAGGTATTGATATGTTCTAGGGTTACAGTATCATTTTACTAAACATGTAGGTATTGATATGTTCTAGGGTTACAGTGTCATTTTACTAGAACATGTAGGTATTGATATGTTCTAGGGTTACAGTGTCATTTTACCAAGAAAATGTAGGTATTGATATGTTCTAGGGTTACAGTTTCATTTTACTAGAACATGTAGGTATTGATATGTTCTAGGGTTACAGTATTATTTTACCAAACATGTAGGTATTGGTATGTTCTAGTGTTACAGTGTCATTTTACTACAACATGTAGGTATTGATGTGTTATAGGGTTACCGTACCATTTTACTAGAACACGTAGGTATTGATATGTTCTAGGGTTACAGTATCATTTTGCAAGAACATGCAGGTATTTGTATATTCTAGGGTAACAGTGTCATTTTATCAGAACATGTAGGTATTGATATGTTCTAGGGTTACAGTGTCATTTTACTAGAACATGTAGGTATTGGTATATTCTAGGGTTACCGTACCATTTTACTAGAACACGTAGGTATCGATATGTTCTATGGTTACAGTATCATTTTGCTAGAACATGCAGGTATTGGTATGTTCTAGGGTTACAGTGTCATTTTACTAGAACACGTAGGTATTGATATGTTCTAGGGTTACAGTATCATTTTGCTAGAACATGCAAGTATTGGTATGTTCTAGGGTTACAGTGTCATTTTACTAGAACATGTAGGTATTGGTATGTTCTAGGGTTACCGTACCATTTTACTAGGACACGTAGGTATTGATATGTTCTAGGGTTACAGTATTATTTTACCAAACATGTAGGTATTGATATGTTCTAGGGTTACAGTATCATTTTGCAAGAAAATGCAGGTATTTGTATATTCTAGGGTTACAGTGTCATTTTATCAGAACATGTAGGTATTGATATGTTCTAGGGTTACAGTGTCATTTTACTAGAACATGTAGGTATTGGTATATTCTAGGGTTACCGTACCATTTTACTAGAACACGTAGGTATCGATATGTTCTATGGTTACAGTATCATTTTGCTAGAACATGCAGGTATTGGTATGTTCTAGGGTTACAGTGTCATTTTACTAGAACACGTAGGTATTGATATGTTCTAGGGTTACAGTATCATTTTGCTAGAACATGCAAGTATTGGTATAGTTCTAGGGTTACAGTGTCATTTTACTAGAACATGTAGGTATTGGTATGTTCTAGGGTTACCGTACCATTTTACTAGGACACGTAGGTATTGATATGTTCTAGGGTTACAGTATCATTTTACTAGAACACGTAGGTATTGATCTGTTCTAGGGTTACAGTATCATTTTGCTAGAACAGGCAGGTATTGGTATGTTCTAGGGTTACAGTATCATTTTACTAGAACACGTAGGTATTGATATGTTCTAGGGTTACAGTATCATTTTGCTAGAACATGCAGGTATTTGTATGTTCAAGAGTCACAGTGTCATTTTACTAAAACATGTAGGTATTGATATGTTCTAGGGTTACAGTGTCATTTTACTAGAACATGTAGGTATTGGTATGTTCTAGTGTCACCGTACCATTTTACTAGAACACGTAGGTATTGATAAGTTCTAGGGTTGCAGTATCATTTTACTAGAACACGTAGGTATTGATATGTTCTAGCGTTACAGTATCATTTTACTGGAACATGTAGGTATTGGTAAGTTTTAGGGTTACCGTACCATTTTACTAGAATACGTAGGTATTGATATGTTCTAGGGTTACAGTGTCAATTTACTAGAACATGTAGGTATTGGTATGTTCTAGGGTTACCGTACCATTTTACTAGAACACGTAGGTATTGTTATGTTCTAGGGTTACAGTATAATTTTACTAGAACACGTAGATATTGATATGTTCTAGTGTTACAGTATCATTTTACTGGAACATGTAGGTATTGGTATGTTCTAGGGTTACAGTATCATTTTACTAGAACACGTAGGTATTGATATGTTCTAGGGTTACAGTATCATTTTACTGGAACACGTAGGTATTGATATGTTCTAGGGTTACAGTATCATTTTACTGTAACATGTAGGTATTGGTATGTTCTAGGGTTACAGTACCATTTTAATGGAACATGTAGGTATTGATATGTTCTAGGGTTACAGAGTCATTTAGCTAGAACATGTAGGTATTGGTATGTTCTAGGGTTACAGTGTCATTTTACTGGAACATGTAGGTTTTGGTATGTTCTAGGGTTACAGTACCATTTTACTACAACACGTAGGTATTGGTATGTTCTAGGGTTACAGTGTCATTTTACCAAGAAAAATATAGGTATTGATATGTTCTAGGGTTACAATATCATTTACTAGAACATGTAGGTATTGATATGTTCTAGGGTTACAGTATCATTTTACTAGAACATGTAGGTATTGATATATTCTAGGGTTACAGTATCATTTTTACTAGAACATGTAGGTATTGATATGTTCTAGGGTTACAGTGTCATTTTACTAAACATGTAGGTATTGGTATGTTCTAGGGTTACAGTGTCATTTTACTAGAACATGTAGGTATTGATATGTTCTAGGGTTACAGTATCATTTTACTAGAACACGTAGGTATTGATATGTTATAGGGTTACAGTATCATTTTACTGTAACATGTAGGTATTGATATATTTTAGGGTTACAGTATCATTTTACTAAACATGTAGGTATTGATATGTTCTAGGGTTACAGTGTCATGTTACCAAGAAAATGTAGGTATTGATATGTTCTAGGGTTACAGTATCATTTTACTAGAACACGTAGGTATCGATATGTTCTAGGGTTACAGTATCATTTTGCTAGAACATGCAGGTATTGGTATGTTATAGGGTTACAGTGTCATTTTACTAGAACACGTAGGTATTGATATATTCTAGGGTTACAGTATCATTTTACTAGAACATGTAGGTATTGATATGTTCTAGGGTTACAGTGTCATTTTACTAGAACATGTACGTATTGATATGTTCTAGGGTTACAGTATCATTTTACTAGAACACGTAGGTATTGATATGTTATAGGGTTACAGTATCATTTTACTGTAACATGTAGGTATTGATATATTCTAGGGTTACAGTATCATTTTACTAAACATGTAGGTATTGATATGTTCTAGGGTTACAGTGTCATGTTACCAAGAAAATGTAGGTATTGATATGTTCTAGGGTTACAGTATCATTTTACTAGAACATGTAGGTATTGATATGTTCTAGGGTCACAGTGTCATTTTACTAAGAAAATATAGGTATTGATATGTTCTAGGGTTACAATGTCATTTTACTAGAACATGTAGGTATTGATATGTTCTAGGGTTACAGTATCATTTTACTAGAACATGTAGGTATTGATATATTCTAGGGTTACAGTATCATTTTACTAGAACATGTAGGTATTGATATGTTCTAGGGTTACAGTGTCATTTTACTAGAACATGTAGGTATTGGTATGTTCTAGGGTTACAGTGTCATTTTACTAGAACATGTAGGTATTGATATGTTCTAGGGTTACAGTATCATTTTACTAGAACACGTAGGTATTGATATGTTATAGGGTTACAGTATCATTTTACTGTAACATGTAGGTATTGATATATTTTAGGGTTACAGTATCATTTTACTAAACATGTAGGTATTGATATGTTCTAGGGTTACAGTGTCATGTTACCAAGAAAATGTAGGTATTGATATGTTCTAGGGTTACAGTATCATTTTACTAGAACACGTAGGTATCGATATGTTCTAGGGTTACAGTATCATTTTGCTAGAACATGCAGGTATTGGTATGTTATAGGGTTACAGTGTCATTTTACTAGAACACGTAGGTATTGATATATTCTAGGGTTACAGTATCATTTTACTAGAACATGTAGGTATTGATATGTTCTAGGGTTACAGTGTCATTTTACTAGAACATGTACGTATTGATATGTTCTAGGGTTACAGTATCATTTTACTAGAACACGTAGGTATTGATATGTTATAGGGTTACAGTATCATTTTACTGTAACATGTAGGTATTGATATATTCTAGGGTTACAGTATCATTTTACTAAACATGTAGGTATTGATATGTTCTAGGGTTACAGTGTCATGTTACCAAGAAAATGTAGGTATTGATATGTTCTAGGGTTACAGTATCATTTTACTAGAACATGTAGGTATTGATATGTTCTAGGGTCACAGTGTCATTTTACTAAGAAAATATAGGTATTGATATGTTCTAGGGTTACAATGTCATTTTACTAGAACATGTAGGTATTGATATGTTCTAGGGTTACAGTATCATTTTACTAAACATGTAGGTATTGATATGTTCTAGGGTTACAGTGTCATTTTACTAGAACATGTAGGTATTGATATGTTCTAGGGTTACAGTGTCATTTTACCAAGAAAATGTAGGTATTGATATGTTCTAGGGTTACAGTGTCATTTTACTAGAACATGTAGGTATTGATATGTTCTAGGGTTACAGTATTATTTTACCAAACATGTAGGTATTGGTATGTTCTAGTGTTACAGTGTCATTTTACTACAACATGTAGGTATTGATGTGTTATAGGGTTACCGTACCATTTTACTAGAACACGTAGGTATTGATATGTTCTAGGGTTACAGTATCCTTTTGCAAGAACATGCAGGTATTTGTATATTCTAGGGTTACAGTGTCATTTTATCAGAACATGTAGGTATTGATATGTTCTAGGGTTACAGTGTCATTTTACTAGAACATGTAGGTATTGGTATATTCTAGGGTTACCGTACCATTTTACTAGAACACGTAGGTATCGATATGTTCTATGGTTACAGTATCATTTTGCTAGAACATGCAGGTATTGGTATGTTCTAGGGTTACAGTGTCATTTTACTAGAACACGTAGGTATTGATATGTTCTAGGGTTACAGTATCATTTTGCTAGAACATGCAAGTATTGGTATGTTCTAGGGTTACAGTGTCATTTTACTAGAACATGTAGGTATTGGTATGTTCTAGGGTTACCGTACCATTTTACTAGGACACGTAGGTATTGATATGTTCTAGGGTTACAGTATCATTTTACTAGAACACGTAGGTATTGATCTGTTCTAGGGTTACAGTATCATTTTGCTAGAACAGGCAGGTATTGGTATGTTCTAGGGTTACAGTATCATTTTACTAGAACACGTAGGTATTGATATGTTCTAGGGTTACAGTATCATTTTGCTAGAACATGCAGGTATTGGTATGTTCAAGGGTCACAGTGTCATTTTACTAAAACATGTAGGTATTGATATGTTCTAGGGTTACAGTGTCATTTTACTAGAACATGTAGGTATTGGTATGTTCTAGTGTCACCGTACCATTTTACTAGAACACGTAGGTATTGATAAGTTCTAGGGTTGCAGAATCATTTTACTAGAACACGTAGGTATTGATATGTTCTAGCGTTACAGTTTCATTTTACTGGAACATGTAGGTATTGGTATGTTTTAGGGTTACCGTACCATTTTACTAGAATACGTAGGTATTGATATGTTCTAGGGTTACAGTGTCAATTTACTAGAACATGTAGGTATTGGTATGTTCTAGGGTTACCGTACCATTTTACTAGAACACGTAGGTATTGATATGTTCTAGGGTTACAGTATAATTTTACAAGAACACGTAGATATTGATATGTTCTAGGGTTACAGTATCATTTTACTGGAACATGTAGGTATTGGTATGTTCTAGGGTTACAGTATCATTTTACTAGAACACGTAGGTATTGATATGTTCTAGGGTTACAGTATTATTTTACTGTAACATGTAGGTATTGGTATGTTCTAGGGTTACAGTACCATTTTACTGGAACATGTAGGTATTGATATGTTCTAGGGTTACACAGTCATTTAGCTAGAACATGTAGGTATTGGTATGTTCTAGGGTTACAGTGTCATTTTACTGGAACATGTATGTATTGGTATGTTCTAGGGTTACAGTACCATTTTACTACAACACGTAGGTATTGGTATGTTCTAGGGTTACAGTGTCATTTTACCAAGAAAATATAGGTATTGATATGTTCTAGGGTTACAATATCATTTTACTAGAACATGTAGGTATTGATATGTTCTAGGGTTACAGTATCATTTTACTAGAACATGTAGGTATTGATATATTCTAGGGTTACAGTATCATTTTACTAGAACATGTAGGTATTGATATGTTCTAGGGTTACAGTGTCATTTTACTAGAACATGTAGGTATTGGTATGTTCTAGGGTTACAGTGTCATTTTACTAGAACATGTAGGTATTGATATGTTCTAGGGTTACAGTATCATTTTACTAGAACACGTAGGTATTGATATGTTATAGGGTTACAGTATCATTTTACTGTAACATGTAGGTATTGATATATTTTAGGGTTACAGTATCATTTTACTAAACATGTAGGTATTGATATGTTCTAGGGTTACAGTGTCATGTTACCAAGAAAATGTAGGTATTGATATGTTCTAGGGTTACAGTATCATTTTACTAGAACATGTAGGTATTGATATGTTCTAGGGTCACAGTGTCATTTTACCAAGAAAATATAGGTATTGATATGTTCTAGGGTTACAATATCATTTTACTAGAACATGCAGGTATTTGTATGTTCTAGGGTTACAGTGTCATTTTATCAGAACATGTAGGTATTGATATGTTCTAGGGTTACAGTGTCATTTTACTAGAACATGTAGGTATTGGTATATTCTAGGGTTACCGTACCATTTTACTAGAACACGTAGGTATTGATATGTTCTAGGGTTACATTATCATTTTGTTAGAACATGCAGGTATTGGTATGTTCTAGGGTTACAGTGTCATTTTACTAGAACACGTAGGTATTGATATGTTCCAGGGTTACAGTATCATTTTGCTAGAACATGCAGGTATTGGTATGTTCAAGGGTTACAGTTTCATTTTACTAGAACATGTAGGTATTGATATGTTCTAGGGTTACAGTGTCATTTTACTAGGACACGTAGGTATTGATATGTTCTAATGTCACCGTACCATTTTACTAGAACACGTAGGTATTGATATGTTCTAGGGTTGCAGTATCATTTTACTAGAACACGTAGGTATTGATATGTTCTAGCGTTACAGTATCATTTTACTGGAACATGTAGGTATTGGTATGTTTTAGGGTTACCGTACCATTTTACTAGAATACGTAGGTATTGATATGTTCTAGGGTTACAGTGTCAATTTACTAGAACATGTAGGTATTGGTATGTTCTAGGGTTACCGTACCATTTTACTAGAACACGTAGGTATTGATATGTTCTAGGGTTACAGAATCATTTTTCTAGAACACGTAGATATTGATATGTTCTAGGGTTACAGTATCATTTTACTGGACATGTAGGTATTGATATGTTCTAGGGTTACAGTATCATTTTACTAGAACACGTAGGTATTGATATGTTCTAGGGTTACAGTATCATTTTACTGGAACACGTAGGTATTGATATGTTCTATGGTTACAGTATCATTTTACTGTAACATGTAGGTATTGGTATGTTCTAGGGTTACAGTACCATTTTACTGGAACATGTAGGTATTGATATGTTCTAGGGTTACAGAGTCATTTAACTAGAACATGTAGGTATTGGTATGTTCTAGGGTTACAGTGTCATTTTACTGGAACATGTAGGTATTGGTATGTTCTAGGGTTACAGTACCATTTTACTAGAACACGTAGGTATTGGTATGTTCTAGGGTTACAGTATCATTTTACTAGAACACGTAGATATTGATATGTTCTAGGGTTACAGTGTCATTTTACTAGAACATGTAGGTATTGATATGTTCTAGGGTTACAGTATCATTTTACTAGAACGCGTAGGTATTGATATGTTCTAGGGTTACAGAGTCATTTTACTAGAACATGTAGGTATTGGTATGTTCTAGGGTTACAGTGTCATTTGACTAGAACATGTAGGTATTGATATGTTCTAGGGTTACAGTATCATTTTACTAGAACATGTAGGTATTGGTATGTTCTAGGGTTACAGTATCAGTTAACTAGAACATGTAGGTATTGATATATTCTAGGGTTACAGTATCATTTTAATACAACATGTAGGTATTGATATGTTCTAGGGTTACCGTACCATTTGACTGGAATACGTAGATATTGATATGTTCTATAGTTACAGTATCATTTTACTAGAACATGTAGGTATTGATATGTTCTAGGGTTACCGTACCATTTTACTAGAACACATAGGTATTGATATGTTCTAGGGTTACAGTGTCATTTTACTAAAACATGTAGGTATTGATATGTTCTAGGGTTACCGTACCATTTTACTAGAACACGTAGGTATTGATATATTCTAGGGTTACAGTATCATTTTACTAGAACATGTAGGTATTGATATGTTCTAGGGTTACAGTATCATTTTACTAGAACATGTAGGTATTGATATGTTCTAGGGTTACCGTACCATTTTACTAGAACACGTAGGTATTGATATATTCTAGGGTTACAGTATCATTTTACTACCACATGTAAGTATTGATATGTTCTAGGGTTACAGTATCATTTTACTAGAACATGTAGGTATTGATATGTTCTAGGGTTACCGTACCATTTTACTAGAACACGTAGGTATTGATATATTCTAGGGTTACAGTATCATTTTACTACCACATGTAGGTATTGATATGTTCTAGGGTTACAGTATCATTTTACTAGAACACGTAGGTATTGATATATTCTAGGGTTACAGTATCATTTTACTACAACATGTAGGTATTGATATGTTTTAGTGTTACCGTACCATTTTACTAGAACACGTAGATATTGATATGTTCTAGGGTTACCGTACCATTTTACTAGAACACGTAGATATTGATATGTTCTAGTGTTACAGTATCATTTTACTAGAACATGTAGGTATTGATATGTTCTAGGGTTACAGTATCATTTTACTAAACATGTAGGTATTGATATGTTCTAGGGTTACAGTGTCATGTTACCAAGAAAATGTAGGTATTGATATGTTCTAGGGTTACAGTATCATTTTACTAGAACATGTAGGTATTGATATGTTCTAGGGTCACAGTGTCATTTTACCAAGAAAATATAGGTATTGATATGTTCTAGGGTTACAATGTCATTTTACTAAAACATGTAGGTATTGATATGTTCTAGGGTTACAGTATAATTTTACTAAACATGTAGGTATTGATATGTTCTAGGGTTACAGTGTCATTTTACTAGAACATGTAGGTATTGATATGTTCTAGGGTTACAGTGTCATTTTACCAAGAAAATGTAGGTATTGATATGTTCTAGGGTTACAGTGTCATTTTACTAGAACATGTAGGTATTGATATGTTCTAGGGTTACAGTATCATTTTACTAAACATGTAGGTATTGGTATGTTTTAGTGTTACAGTGTCATTTTACTACAACATGTAGGTATTGATGTGTTCTAGGGTTACCGTACCATTTTACTAGAACACGTAGGTATTGATATGTTCTAGGGTTACAGTATCATTTTGCAAGAACATGCAGGTATTTGTATGTTCTAGGGTTACAGTGTCATTTTATCAGAACATGTAGGTATTGATATGTTCTAGGGTTACAGTGTCATTTTACTAGAACATGTAGGTATTGGTATATTCTAGGGTTACCGTACCATTTTACTAGAACACGTAGGTATTGATATGTTCTAGGGTTACAGTATCATTTTGTTAGAACATGCAGGTATTGGTATGTTCTAGGGTTACAGTGTCATTTTACTAGAACACGTAGGTATTTATATGTTCTAGGGTTACAGTATCATTTTGCTAGAACATGCAAGTATTGGTATGTTCTAGGGTTACAGTGTCATTTTACTAGAACATGTAGGTATTGGTATGTTCTAGGGTTACCGTACCATTTAACTAGGACACGTAGGTATTGATATGTTCTAGGGTTACAGTATCATTTAACTAGAACACGTAGGTATTGATCTGTTCTAGGGTTACATTATCATTTTGCTAGAACAGGCAGGTATTGGTATGTTCTAGGGTTACGGTATCATTTTACTAGAACACGTAGGTATTGATATGTTCCAGGGTTACAGTATCATTTTGCTAGAACATGCAGGTATTGGTATGTTCAAGGGTTACAGTTTCATTTTACTAGAACATTTAGGTATTGATATGTTCTAGGGTTACAGTGTCATTTTACTAGAACATGTAGGTATTGGTATGTTCTAATGTCACCGTACCATTTTACTAGAACACGTAGGTATTGATATGTTCTAGGGTTGCAGTATCATTTTACTAGAACACGTAGGTATTGATATGTTCTAGCGTTACAGTATCATTTTACTGGAACATGTAGGTATTGGTATGTTTTAGGGTTACCGTACCATTTTACTAGAATACGTAGGTATTGATATGTTCTAGGGTTACAGTGTCAATTTACTAGAACATGTAGGTATTGGTATGTTCTAGGGTTACCGTACCATTTTACTAGAACACGTAGGTATTGATATGTTCTAGGGTTACAGAATCATTTTTCTAGAACACGTAGATATTGATATGTTTTAGGGTTACAGTATCATTTTACTGGACATGTAGGTATTGATATGTTCTAGGGTTACAGTATCATTTTACTAGAACACGTAGGTATTGATATGTTCTATGGTTACAGTATCATTTTACTGGAACACGTAGGTATTGATATGTTCTATGGTTACAGTATCATTTTACTGTAACATGTAGGTATTGGTATGTTCTAGGGTTACAGTACCATTTTACTGGAACATGTAGGTATTGATATGTTCTAGGGTTACAGAGTCATTTAACTAGAACATGTAGGTATTGGTATGTTCTAGGGTTACAGTGTCATTTTACTGGAACATGTAGGTATTGGTATGTTCTAGGGTTACAGTACCATTTTACTAGAACACGTAGGTATTGGTATGTTCTAGGGTTACAGTATCATTTTACTAGAACACGTAGATATTGATATGTTCTAGGGTTACAGTGTCATTTTACTAGAACATGTAGGTATTGATATGTTCTAGGGTTACAGTATCATTTTACTAGAACGCGTAGGTATTGATATGTTCTAGGGTTACAGAGTCATTTTACTAGAACATGTAGGTATTGGTATGTTCTAGGGTTACAGTGTCATTTGACTAGAACATGTAGGTATTGATATGTTCTAGGGTTACAGTATCATTTTACTAGAACATGTAGGTATTGGTATGTTCTAGGGTTACAGTATCAGTTAACTAGAACATGTAGGTATTGATATATTCTAGGGTTACAGTATCATTTTAATACAACATGTAGGTATTGATATGTTCTAGGGTTACCGTACCATTTGACTGGAATACGTAGATATTGATATGTTCTAGGGTTACAGTATCATTTTACTAGAACATGTAGGTATTGATATGTTCTAGGGTTACCGTACCATTTTACTAGAACACATAGGTATTGATATGTTCTAGGGTTACAGTGTCATTTTACTAAAACATGTAGGTATTGATATGTTCTAGGGTTACCGTACCATTTTACTAGAACACGTAGGTATTGATATATTCTAGGGTTACAGTATCATTTTACTAGAACATGTAGGTATTGATATGTTCTAGGGTTACAGTATCATTTTACTAGAACATGTAGGTATTGATATGTTCTAGGGTTACCGTACCATTTTACTAGAACACGTAGGTATTGATATATTCTAGGGTTACAGTATCATTTTACTACCACATGTTAGTATTGATATGTTCTAGGGTTACAGTATCATTTTACTAGAACATGTAGGTATTGATATGTTCTAGGGTTACCGTACCATTTTACTAGAACACGTAGGTATTGATATATTCTAGGGTTACAGTATCATTTTACTACCACATGTAGGTATTGATATGTTCTAGGGTTACAGTATCATTTTACTAGAACACGTAGGTATTGATATATTCTAGGGTTACAGTATCATTTTACTACAACATGTAGGTATTGATATGTTTTAGTGTTACCGTACCATTTTACTAGAACACGTAGATATTGATATGTTCTAGGGTTACCGTACCATTTTACTAGAACACGTAGATATTGATATGTTCTAGTGTTACAGTATCATTTTACTAGAACATGTAGGTATTGATATGTTCTAGGGTTACAGTATCATTTTATTATTATTTAGGTATTGGTATGTTCTAGGGTTACAGTGTCATTTTACTAGAACATATAGGTATTGATATGTTCTAGGGTTACAAAATCATTTTACTAGAACATGTAGGTAAGGTCAGGTTGTATTTATACCGTGTGTACGTGTACGATTTTCGTGTACATTTATCAGTCTATTGTTGAGATCGATTGATGTGATAACAGTGTAGAGGACATCACAATCAACCACAGAGGGCTTTAATTTAGTCATTTAAATGTGTAGTTATTCTAGTTTTACCTCATGTCATCTATTATCCATTAAGTAATTTCAAAGTTTATTAATCATTTAATGCTTTGTAGCAATGATGTATTTAATTACATGTAGCAAGTATACTCTTTTTTATGGTTATTATTGATGGGTATACTTTGTTAACCTTGGTTAAGCTTTATGGCGGCTCCGCATTTTCAATTTCTTTTGTTTTCTTACTTAATTTTTGATTTGGTGGTTCCACTATTCCGGCCGATAAATGGCTCTGGGTATTGTTTAACCACTTACAGGATATGTTGTCTGCTTTTTAATTTAGTCTTTTGGCTGTTACTTGTGATACGCAGGCTTCATAAACGCTGCTCCCAACTAAATTCCATTATGTTTATTTCGCTCTTCGGGCCATTTAATTTTATTAGATACTGGGACCATACGCCGTACGATATGGGGATGTATGTAACTCCATGTCCACCGCCGTATGCATGCCATCTGTGTACTATAGATTTTAGGAATAAAGAGTTCTGCTCAACCCGGGGCTAGAGGGCGTGAGCGGTAGCTAGCATATTTCACTACCGCTCATGAACAGTTTCAATCAAACCGAGACTGCAAGATTTCGTATGTGTCGTGCTCGACCGTTTCCAAAGGTCCATCATCATACTTTTTTTTTTAACATTTTACATAGTTAAATTATTAACTTTACGACTGACAGGTAAATCAATAATCAAATAAGGGAAATTAGGAAATGAGAAGTGATTTATTATTATGTTGTTCAAGAATAGTTACATTATTAAATCCATGAAGGTACAATTCAGGGCCTACCCGGGGATTTTTTAAGGAATATTGGAATTTTGCGCGTGACAGGGGTCGATTTCGAGAGGAGCTGGTGAACATGAAATTACGATTAAAGACACGCCTTCAAAGCGGCATGCGATTTAAGTAAGGGTCAGTAGCTTTAATGCATAGCAAACTAGACTGTGAATACTTACATATACATTTAGCTGTATTAAGGTTAAAGTCTCTACTTTTACGAAGTCACAAAATAAGGTGTAGATAGTAGTTGTGACCTGGATTCTGTACTAGTCGTATATCAGTCAATATCAATTATTCTGAACCTTGTGATAACCTCTGTGGAGATATGACGGTTATCATGCCCACAAACTTTGTCGATTGTCTATAATCTGTACGTTGGCCTCCTCATATCGTGGTACAGACATCCCCGCCAGTGTGTTATCAATATACAAGTGATGGCGTGATGTCCATCTGACAGCTGTTATCAATATCACTTTGAGGCTATGTTCAAGTTATCAATTCAGTGTTTTACTGCATCACCTGAACAAATCAGAATGTTATAATATGAAACCTGTATATTTAATTTTACTATTCCGTATTTAGATGTGATATTTCTGTTGCAGCTAATTTAACTCGGCATTTTACAATAAGATGGCAGTTGTGAATAGCTAGATATTTTTCGAGTTCATTCGTCATTTTAATCATATCTGTGTGTTTTTCAGGTTCTTTCAAGCAATAGGTAACTATAAAACCTCGTAACAATTTTAAATAATAATCTCTATAAATTTCAGCTGTTCTTACATTTTTCCGTTGCCACCGATGTACTAGGAGAGTATTTTACACTCTGACTTTTATGAAGACATGTTGCTTCATACGCAAGATTGATTTTGTTGATTTTATTTGCAACGTAGTCATTACTTTTTTCCCTGCTCTTGTTCTTCGGTAACAGTACGACACTCACTCAAGAAGCGTTGTTTTTTTAAAAAGCAGTCTAGTTACCAGCAAAATCGAAGCTGTCTACAGTAGGACGCAGTAAAGTTAATAGGACTCTGTCTAGTTACCAGCAAAATATATGCTGCCAGTAGTTGGACGCGGTCTACTAACCAGCAAAATCGAAGCTTCCTTCTGGATTTCGATGATTTTCGGGTACGTTTCTGTATACATATATGTAGCAGTGGCAGTGACAGTAGCGGTATCAATACCAGTAGCAGTGACTACTGTCAACTTCACGTTCATGACATATTTAGTGTGTACTTATATAATACGTACCGTCAATGATGACGCGCGTATACACATGTTTTAAACTATTTTAAATGTTATTTAAATTATTAAACACTATTGTTTAAAGGGAATGTAGCGACACAGCGAAACCAGCTGTATTATTGAGAGTTCTGAAATACTTGAATAAGGGTGAAATAATTATCAAAATCGGATGCTAAACAAAGAAGATATGATCATTTGAAATTCCTGTTGAATTGGACATGGAAGCGGCCATTCTGAAAGCTATGACGTCACAGTTTTAATGACCATATATGGAATATTTATAAATATGAACATTTACTGATTTATAGGGAAAACATGACAGCAACTGTATGAAAAATATGTAATACTTAATGGCAATAATGCTTTATATGACCAGTAAAAAAATCATTCATTTGCAGCGAATTTCTTCGTTTTAAATGATATTTATCAATATTCCATATATGGTAATATGGAACTATGATGTCATAGTTCTAAAAATGGCGGCTCCCATATTTGTTTTAAAACAACCTTTAAATGGTCATATCTTTTTTTGTTTATCATCCGATTTTGATAATTCTTTCACCTTCTTCCAAGTTTTTTTAGAACTCTCAGTAACAGAGTTTGTTTGGCTGTGTCGCTACATTCCCTTTAAAACAGGCGTTTAAGGAGGTTGCCTGGGAAAGGACGTAGTGGTGACATTCTTTTTAAAATTGATATATAAGACTTCTTTGGTATTAACTGAATATACAATTATCAACATTACAAAAATAAAGTCGTTGAACAGTTTCACAATATTTAGTCTTAAAATTAATCTATTAAAAAACTACGATATATTTTCAATAAAATATATTCATATTTTTCCAAAACATACAGAAACAAATGTAATCCTTATTCGTCTTTTTACTTTAAAAAGAAAAATTGACTGAAACGATAATTCAAGATAAAAAAAAATATGTTCTACTAATCAACCTGTTTTAAAACTTGAATATGTCAAGGTGTTATGTCATTTGTCAAGGTGTTATGTCATTTCAGTCAAAACAAGTAAAAATATAGAACATTTCGTTGGACATTTCCAATAATTGAAGAAACATTTCTTAAAAAACTTTGTAAAGTTAATTCTCCGTTTATTATTAATAAATAGTATCCCTGATCTAGTGTAGAATCGAACGCTGAAAACAAATAAAGTTCGAAAGCCTCCACTGCTGTTCAGTTCGCCAGAGCCACCTGATCCTATCAATTCCCTTGGTTAATAGTATAATGATAAAACAATAAAGAATGCGCTTGAATGGGGAGTCTATTTTACCGAAGTGGGTATTTGTCACTATACGGACCCAGGCTGCCCTGCCTAGTAATTATTTTGACCCTTTTGGAACACCATACTAGGGTGCACCAAACTTCACCCATTCCATTAAACTGGAAAGTCTAAATAAAGATATCCCCGCCCGATTACAATCTAACAAACAGGGCAGCATTAATAGGCAATATACGTAAAACACATAAATGATCATGTATATTTAATATAAAAAAACAACAGCAAGAAGCCATAAAATAAGTACCCAATAGCATATCTGTGTGTGTGTGTGTGTGTGTGTGTGTGCGTGCGTGCGTGCGTGCGTGCGTGCGTGTGTGTGTGTGTGTTATTGTGCCTCCAGTCGAGTGTGTTATGATGTAGTGATACAATATATCAGCGTGTGTTGCAGCTATCCTTTTAAGGAAGTGAACGCATGCGTTTGATTTCTGTGTCTCTCATCATAGCTAGGCGCCCTGCCATAGTTTTTCCGAAGGTTGTCTGTGCTTGTTTTTTTCGCAAATATTTCTTCCTATACATGTATATATATTTAGAGAGAGAGAATAATAAATAGTAGTAGTAGTTTTATATCACACCCTATATCATGCCCGAGACGCCATATTAATAGCCCAAGGGCTGATATGAGTCGAGGGCCTGTTATAGGGTGTGATATGAAAACACACATTTTTTTTAATTCTGTTAATCATATTCTAATGTCAGCTTCAGCTCACTCACTACGCAGTTTTACAGGGAGAAACAACGTCATTTTGATGTGTTCATGTCAAAACATGTTTTTCGAAACTTGATTTAAAATGAATGCCATTGAATTTGAAATTGTCTAATCAAGAAAATGAATGGTCATAAGTGGATATTTCATCCATGGAGAATATTTCTATAATCAATAATCTGGCGCGAGCATACTCCTGACAAATCGTATACAATCGTAACTAATCGGTAATTTCCGTATCACTCTGGTAAAGAACGTATATGAACATTCGGTTATTTCCGTGATATAATTATTTTTGCCCTTTATTTCACACGCAGACTATGGGAGCCTGTAACCGATAATTTGAGCAAACATGGCGGCTAATTTCAATTTTTTTCCATCTGTACATGTCCATATTTTTTTATCAGAACGGGCTGTTTATTGCAACATTGCAAAGCTGCAACCACCAAAGTAAAATAGGAACATTTTATCACCTAACAGTGTGCATATCATATCCTGAAAACATAAAACAACACTTACAAGCATTCGTGTACTTGGTCAGTATACGATTGCTCACTAGGAAGTAACATTTTAAAGAACATTTCCGTCTTCAAACATCACTCAGAAAAGTTCAGCAATTCATCTAATTCAATTTAACGATTTAACACTTTCCTACCCTGCTAGGCGAGCCATAACTCGAATTTCTAAGCCTCAATATAGCACACGAAAACTGGTACTTAACGTTTTTTAGCAAGCGTCAGCGTTCGACTGAACTGGTTGTAAAAGTTTTTCATTATGTTTATGTTTTCATGTTTGAGCTAAATTGTGAGCATCTGTACGGGTATATTGATCAAATTTCTGTACGGGTGTGTTTGAATATACGAGGGATAATACACGAAACGTCCAAACTGTCTTTAAAAATGATATTGGCATAGCGTAAACACACTGATTGCTCGTGATGTCCCGTTGTCATGCTGAGATTATATAGCGCCCTGGGTGCCGTTTCACGAAGCGTCGTAAACTTACGTTCAATATTATCGTAAGTTTTTGACTTACGAAAAAGTTAAGAATTTCTTACGTGCGTTTCTCGAACGTCATCGTAAGTATTTGCGTACGCCTACGATAAAAATAATCGTAAGTTTTTCGTAGGATACTCTTCAATACAAAAGATAAGCATTTCAGCGTAGCAACGTCGACATCCTGTCGTTAATTGAAGAGCACCCGTCCAACAAAAATGAGCTTATTAACTTCAAATCTATACTTTGTACTTGGAAATCTATAATTCTATGACGCTGCAATATGACATTAATGACGTCAAGAAAAAAGACGTATCTTTGACGTCATAATGCACAAATTACGTCGATTTTTAACGGTTTTAGGTGTAACACGCCCATTGATTGTTGCATTGAGTTGTGTGTGAATTAAACTTTAAATGCCATGTTGTCATTCATATCTGGGCCCAAATTAAAAATGAATAACTTACATACTCATCACAAATGACACATATGCTGCCAAAAAATCCACAGAAAAATCGGTGTCATGTATCTTCTAAGAAAGAACTTGTCTCATGAATGAATGGTCCCTTTAAAAACATAAACACTGAGATGCCATAATATTGTATTCATACACTCATTTCCATATAAGCAAAATAAATTAAAAACTCACAATTTTAACATGGCAATGCTTGAAAAATGTAACAAATAGATCAACAATGTGATATAAACCAAAAATAGCACTTTAAATTAGTGAAAATGCTTTTTTTTACAAAAAGAAATGAGAATTATTTATTGACGCCATTATGCGATACCCCAGGCCGACACTTCCTGTGTTGCAATGGGTGTGCTACACCTTTATTGGGTCGTTAATTGGATGCTGTACACTTTACTTCAAGTATGTTATTTCCTCTGTAACGCGCGATTATTGTGGCAGACCAATGGCAAAGCTGCCTTTACGCCAAAACACTGGGCTTGCTCATTAATTTACCCTAAAAATATATGAGTACGACTGAGTAGAATGACACAAAAATTGAAGCTGCGAATCTACAAGGATGTTGAAATTAACACAGTCTTAGTCAGATGCCATTGTTGACATATCTGCCGATCTTAAAAGGGAATAGTGTAATGTCATGATTCAATACGTCAGGCACATAAACAATCCAACATCTTCAAAGTTACGGTAATGTAATAGTATAGTTGAATAATGTAACAGTATACTTGTATCTAGAGACTCGATTAGTCCATGATTAATTATAATTTTGAAAATATTATATCAAACAAAATGTAAGGTTTTGCAGAGACGTGTAATATCACTGGGTTTTGGTATCGTGTTTGCTTTAATTGGAGTGTACACTGTTTTAGATGAACAGTTTACTCATATGAAAATATGTATTAGCCAAGATCCTTCCCGTCCAAAAGCATATGCATCTAGGTCTAATGCAGAACCAGCAGTGTGTGAATGCTTTTTACTTCTTCAGAATGTTTCATGCAACTAGTTACGTGTATTTCTATCCTATTAATGTATGCCGTCGTTGTACGTTACAATAATAATCGCGGTCTTTAAATGTTACTTTGCATACCCTTCCGGTCATTATATCGTTCAAATAAAGTATATTTCTATCACAAAACAAAAATACTAACTACTTTTAACGATTTAAAATACAAAACTAGCTGATTCGTCTAGTTTTCCAGACCAAACTAGCGTTATAATTAAATCCCTACGAATAAAGTGTCCTAGTTCAGTTCGTACAGTATGCACAAACAGTCCAGACTCTAGTGTATCTATATACCTTTAGGGGGTCCTAATGGTTAAAAGGAGGAGGGACTATACTCCTTTAGAACCAGACTCACGCACGCACGCATGGCAGATCTATTTGAATTGATACCCATCCCCTCCAGTAATAATACTTCTATATGTGGACGTGCATGTGTAGGTCCTTTGTAATTCTCAAATAAACATTAGTATCATCTAGTTTGTTTGTTTGGTGTTTAATGTCAATTTTCAGCACGTTTTAGGCTATGTATGACGGTCGCTATTTTGTGGTGGAGGCACTCACTGACCATCCTGGCACTTACTCCTGGGCAGAACCAATACTGTACACCTCCCGCCATCCGTAAGAATTATATAATCATCGATGGTTGCTATAATTAGCAAATAGAATCGAATACCCGTATTAGATTATTTTTCTTGCATATTAGAGGCGTGTTGTGCATTGACGCCGCCAGCTACTAACGGTTTGCATGTTTTCCTGCATATCGGATGTTGGTGCGTGCGTAACTTTTATCATTAAAAGACTCTTTCGTGAGTATCCGGTGAAGATAGGGAATTCCAACCCGAAGAATACGTGTTTTTATTTGCGATTAAAACTCCCTATTTGAACCGATTACCCATGATAAAAATTTTTTTTGCATATCAGAGACATGTTGTGTGTTTACGCCGCCAGCTACTAACGTTTTGCATGTTTTCCTGCGTACCGGATGTTGGTGCGCGTGACTTTTATCTCGACCCTAGGGTGGGATGGAAATATCTAGCCCCGATAAAATGACGGCTTTCCTTGTCCGGTATGCAAGAAAAGTCTTTCCATCCCTCATGTAAAATGTTGATAGCCTTTTCCGGTGTGCAAGAAACAAATAGGCATACAGGGAGTAAATCACTGTGGTCGAAAGGAGTTCAAAATATATAATCCCCTAACCTTTCTTGTGATAAAAGGCATTTTTGAGTATTTAACGCCTGTTCTTTTTTTGGCTGAAATGACTTCATTGACTTGTCTGTGAGAGCTAAGAACCATTTGCATGGTTGTATGATGATTTTATTTATCACTTGAAAGTTTTGAAAGACCCCTACTATTCTCAGCAGTTTTCTAGAGAGGAAACGGTCTCATGATTAAGAATATATAAGTGAATCTTACTTTGAACTTCATTTTGAAAAATGGCTAACTAGAAAGCTTGGAAAATATTGTACAGGAGGACTCAATGGCATTTGTTTTACTTCCGGTACACCTATATTCATGACATGTTATGCTCTCTGTTAAGTTACGTGCCACAACATATTTCCGGTTACATTTTAATATACTAGTAGTTTGTTTCTCTGAAGAAAAAAACGTAAATCGGGTAGACTAGACGACCGATGGTATAGGGTCTGATCAAAATACACTACTCCATTACGGTTAATGTGGCCTAGTGCTTAGCGCGTCGACTTGAAATCCAGAGGACCCCGGGTCAAGCATATTACCTACACTCCGCGCAGAACCAAATGAATATATTAGTAAGAGCAAGGCAGGTTCCTCGATGGATTTCCTATATATCCTCTTTGAGGCAGGTCTAAATAACCTATGATGTGTTGATGGGCCGTTAAACAACTTTCAATTCAATGCAACAAATACGACACAGTTACAAGTGATCCCAGTACGTCAGCCGCGATAAACTGGCCCGACAGATATTGAGAAAATCGCCTTTTTTCAGTTATGGCAGGTTTTATTTCAAGTTATATAGTTGAACAGTTTAAAGTCATAATGTGAAACGTGTCAACCATCCCCTGCTGTGCGTCTGGAATCGTCCCTGAAAGAAATAAAAATGAAATAAAAGACCAGTAAGCATATATCACTGTATAATGTTTAGACTGGCTGTCGTATCAGTGGTTATAGTTTAATTTAATCAGAATCAGAATCAAAATAAAATTTTAAATCTAAAAGTGTTTATTAATATTTTCTGAACTAAGCTCTGAACAGCTTATGTTTGAAGACGATAATTCAAATGGGACTTAATGCAGACTATTTTATTTGATGATAGCTTGAGTTGTCTCAAATATTATAAACATGAACAAAATAAGGACGTAGCCAGTCTATATAATGGTATCATGTAGCTAGTTTCGTTCCAATAGTTCATTCCTAGCTGAAGTTATTGTCCAGATACGAAAAGTGTGACTACCGATAGCCGACTGACGACGGACAAGGTGAAACCTGTGTGTCCACCATGCTTTGCAATCAACATAGAAATAATACAATAAATAAAAGAACAAATGGGATGTTTTATTTTTATTTCATAATTTTAATTGTCCAACTCAAATTATGAAAATGATTAAAATATCTATCTATTACATTTTAAAAGTATAATAGTGAATTTGCCTTTCTTAAAAGCAGAGTGGCCACAGAAATCTCAATATAAATTTCCCTGATATTTCCCTGATTTTTGGATGATGCCCTCAGGCAACCGTCCTAAGCAGTGGGAATTCGGGCGCACAACGAATTTTTACTAGAAACCGAAGAGCACCAGATTACAGCGCGATTGTTTGTACAAATTAATGCGCATATGCCATACGTCTACATGAGGTTGGGAGTAAAAGCCGTACCTTACGTACATTCAGAAATATAACGAAAACAGCCGTACGTAGTACGAAGAATACCGAAAGTAGCAATTAACGACCTTAATAGAGATTATCGGTATATTATCGGTTTATGAATTAAGGATGTATATAATGACAAACGATAATGTTTATTAATTTATTTATATCATATATTCAATAGAACAATGAGCATGCATACATGAAATAGATATAATCGGATAATAAATAGAATCCGTGCCGTACGTACACTTGAAGAGTAAGTAATTCGATTACATGATATTAAATTGAAACCTTTTATCACATGGTAACTATTAAAGGCCGTTCTTAAATTCGCGAGTAGACGAGATTATACAATTATGTACCACAGACATCTCTTTATCAAACCATACACTTATTTTCATCAATTCAATTCAATTCATTTCAATATTTTATTTGGCATAACATTTACATGTTTATTGCCTAAACAAGGCGGAATACAATACACAATATTTCAGAGAAGAGTACAAACAAACATACTTGACTTAGAGAATGAATACATATATGACAGTGGAATAGTTATAATTATTACGTTCTATCAATGGCATTTTCCCCATTTTATTACCATTATCAATATTGTGTTTAAAAAGTATTTGTATTTAATGGATTTAGAACAGTACATAGTAACTCTGACTACCGTTAGTAACTTACATCAGACTACACTTATTATTTATTTTTTTATACTTATCCTAATTCAATTAATTTTGTTTTGTTTTAGCCATATCGCCACCGAAAACGTCTTTGCAGAAATCCTATTTTTCAGACATTTAAGGGGCGATAACTCTGTCATGCATGAATGAGTCTGATTGGTTTTCGAAAGGAATCGAGATCTCGTGTATACGTATGTTGTGACCAACTTTCTTTGACATTTTCATTTTACAATTATTCCCCTTTGACACTTATAAAATTTAAACATTTCTACATAACTTCACTTTTTATCCCCCGCCGATTAGGCGGAGGGATATAGAATTGACGTTGTCCGTCTGTCCTTCCGTCCGGTCCCATAACTCTGGTTAATGCCTTATCCCATTTCAATAATATATTGCACAAATGTTCACCACCTTAGTACGCAAACCCGTTTTTTTCGGAATCAATACTTTCTGAGTGGCACCGTCCATCAGCACTTTTAGTGCTTTGATTTTATGACCCAGCAATGGGTTTCCCTGATTAACATAAGTAAATATATGGCCAACCTTCATCAAATACCACACATATGGGCATATGTATTGTATATAGATTTATTCTGCATTTTTATTTGTTTCTCTATTTCATATAAAACCATTTAAGCATTTAAGACAAAATTATTTCCATAGGGAAAAATATTTTTTTATTGTTAAACTGTTCCTTCTTTCTGCCTGGAGAGGTGTCAATTACATGTTCAAAACATTTTTGTTTTGTGTTTAAGGTAGTTCAGAATTAAAATGCCATGACTTTTCCCTGATTTCTGCATTTCTTTTTAATTCACAGATTTTTTCATGCAGCGATTTTTTTTGTGTCCATTTTCCCTTTTTATCAGAGTCCGTGGCCACCCTGTTAAAGGGACACATGGCAATATTCATATGTATAAAACTCCTGGGTCTCCCATTAGTTTTCCAACATCTTTTGCATATCAATAATAATATGTGTTTGATTAGTTCAAAGTAAAATGTTTCAGCATTTATTAGTAATTGTTGATTATAGGCATTTTGCATTATTAATATAGTTAAACCTGTGGTATCAATGTATCTCTTACCTCACTTATAGAAGCTTGCACTATATATAGCCTCCAATGACAGACAGTACTACCGATAGGTCACATTCTTAAATCAGCCTAAAATAAAAATGATTAAAATAAGAAGTGCAACTGTTTTACTTCAAATGTTGCACGCTCGACTTTTGAGGCCTTGCCTATTTATTGGACAACTACATTGAAAAAGGGGCATATAAATTCTGTTAAAATATCATGTAAATATATATATAACTTTTAAATAGTATTACTTAAAGTCTTAAACAGGTGTATTTGACTAATATGTGCGTGTGAAGTTTAATTCTAATCTGCCCAGTGGAAACACATTAATTCTAATCTGCCCAGTTCTAACAAAATGTGCCCAAGTTAAAAAAGGGGCATAACTGTGCCAAAATAGGTTTCATAGTTGTGTACAACTTTTGCATAGAATGTTATTCATTCTTACCAAATACATGTGTGCAATTTCATTCCAACCTGTGCAGTGGTTAAACAGATAAAAGTTAACTACACTTACATTCTGCCTAAGTAAGAAAGGGGCATAACTGTGTCAACATGTTGCAGAGTTATGTGACTTGTGCGTGACATGCTATTTATTGATTCCAAATACAGGTGTAAAATTTCATTCCAACCAATCCAGTAATTAAACAGTTGATTTTAACATTAACATTTTAACATTAACATTTTAACATTTTATTTCAAATATCCAGTGTACATAATTATATTTTAGACCTCATACATCATGCAGATGTTATTTGTACGACCTCATACAATACAGGTGTTACATTTAACAGTATCTCTCTGCTCACGCTATTGAGAATTTGATCATATATCGAATGTTTATACAATATATATACCATACAGTTAAATTTTTGCTTAATATTAAACCTATAATTAAGATCTTTCTTGTCACAGAATGTCCTGAATTACATTCAATCTTTTTTTCTTTTCTTTTTTACATATTTTATTACCGTTTGCTAATGGGTACATGTATATTGAGAACAGTTCAGTATGTCTAAACCGTTTAGCTTGTTCTATATAAGCAGAATAAATTGGAAGACATTTTCTAAGTTTGCAAGAATATATACTTTATATAGATAAGCAATAAAATATTGTCAATGTCTGTTAAGCACTTAGTGCCTAGAAAAATATCCTCTGGTTTTATTTCTACCAAAATATTGCATTTTTCCTTCAAATAAACTAAAAGCTCTATAAGAATATTTCTGGAAAAGATGCAGTCATACAGTAAAAATAAATGTAAAATAAGTTTATTTAGAATTTTACCCCAAAAAAGCATGGTTCGTTTTCTGGCATTCCACATTCATATAATCTTGCACTTTGAAAAATAATTTTATGTAAACTTTTGAATTGCAAAGATTGGATATAATTATGTATCTTCTTCTGTCAGAACTAAATATTTATTCATAGAATGTATTTCAGTCCTACGATTATCAGTTTACATACTCATTAAACACAGTTTGACTAAGTATAAAACAGGGGCATAACGTTTTCAAAATAGGTTACAGAGTTCTGTAATTTGTGTATAGCATGTTGTCTATTTTAATATTTACCTAATAATGTATGAAGACTCATTGATTTCTACTGGTAAGCCAATTCTGATTGAAGACCGAGCTGAACTGAAAAGAAAGTGATGATTCAGCATTCATTTGCATATTTATTACGCTAGTTAATGTATAATGATATTTATATCATGGGTTTATAACACTTCCATAAAGCAAGTTATAATATAGTTACTGCATATGCAGTTCTAAATGCTGGGAGTGAACTTAGTGAAGGGCAAATTTACCATAAAGGGCTAAATTGGGCTTCATGAAAATTGCCATAGAATGTACGGTCAACGGAATTTAAAACTGCCTACATGCCAAAACAATGTGAATTAATACTTAATAATTTTAACGGTAACATTGCTTAAGCAGGTGCCAAGCTAGCATTATGAACCATGAGCATACAAAATCAAATACAATGAGTGTAACTAATATCTTGCTTATTGGGTTCATCAATAGCTGTTGATATCCCCTTGATGCCGTGTAAAGTCATGCTGGGTCATTCAATTGTTGTAGGGACAGCTCTGACACATGTAGTGTAGGGACAGCTCTGACACATGTAGTTTAGGGACAGCTCTGACACATGCAGTGTAAGGAAAGCTCTGACACATGCAATGTAGTGACAGCTCTGACACATGCAGTGTAGGGGCAGCTCTGACACATGCATTGTAGGGACAGCTCTGACACATGCGGTGTAGGGACAGCTCTGACACACACAGTGTAGGGAAAGCTCTGCGACATGCAATGTAGAGACAGCTCTGACACATACAGTGTAGGGAAAGCTCTGTGACATGCAATGTAGAGACAGCTCTGACACATGCAGTGTAGGGGTAGCTCTGAAACATGCAGTGTAGAGACAGCTCTGACACATGCAGTGTAGGGACAGCTCTGACACATGCAGTGTAGGGGCAGCTCAGACACATGCAGTGTAGGGGAAGCTCTGACACATGCGGTGTAGGGACAGCTCTGACACACACAGTGTAGGGAAAGCCCTGCGATATGCAATGTAGAGACAGCTCTGACACATACAGTGTAGGGAAAGCTCTGCGACATGCCATGTAGAGACAACTCTGACACATGCAGTGTAGGGGTAGCTCTGAAACATGCAGTGTAGAGACAGCTCTGACACATGTAGTGTAGGAGCAGGTCTGACACATGCAGTGTAGGGACAGCTCTGACACATGCAAAGTAGAGACAGCTCTGACACATGCAGTGTAGGGACAACTCTGACACATGCAGTGTAGGGACAGCTCTGACACATTCAATGTAGGGAAAGCTCTGTGACATGCAATGTAGAGACAGCTCTGACACATGCAGTGTAGGGAAAGCTCTGCGACATGCAGTGTATAGACAGCTCTGACACATGCAGTGTAGGGGCAGGTCTGACACATGCAATGTAGAGAAAGCTCTGACACATGCAGTGTAGGGGCAGGTCTGACACATGCAGTGTAGGGACAGCTCTGACACATGCAGTGTAGGGACAGCTCTGACACATGCACTGTAGGGACAGCTCTGACACATTCAATGTAGGGAAAGCTCTGTGACATGCAATGTAGAGACAGCTCTGACACATGCAGTGTAGGGAAAGCTCTGCAACATGCAGTGTAGAGACAGCTCTGAAACATGCAGTGTAGGGGCAGGTCTGACACATGCAGTGTAGGGACAGCTCTGACACATGCAGTGTAGGGGCAGCTCAGACACATGCAGTGTAGGGGCAGCTCTGACGCATGCAGTGTAAGGACAGCTCTGACACATGCAGTGTAGAGACAGCTCCGACTCATGCAGTGTAGAGGCAGCTCCGACACATGCCGTGTAGGGGCAGCTCAGACACATGCAGTGTATGGGCTGCTCTGACACATGCAGTGTAGGGGCAGCTCTGACACATGCAGTGTAGGGAAAGCAGCTCTGACTCATGCAGTGTAGGGACAGCTCTGACACATGTAGTGTAGGGACAGCTCTGACACATGCAGTGTAGGGACAGCTCTGACATATGCAGTGTATGGGCAGCTCTGACTCATGCAGTGTAGGGGCAGCTCTGACTCATATCAGCTATATTGATTCAAATAGATCTATAATGTCAGCATACACGATACTAATATGGCACAGACGGTCAATAACACATCTTGGAAATCCATATACTGTAATAAATAGCACAGTCTGTAGAGTTGCACAAGCCTACTTATTTATCAAAATAATTTAGTGGGTGGGGTAAATCAGCATCCCTGCATTATTTTCATTGATGGAACATTCATCATCATAATCTTACCGGATTGTATAATACAATAATACAGCATTAATGTATACATACACTTACCGGTACAATACGAATCCATCCATTGGGTTCCTTTGACATTTCATTATAAACAAATATTTGGCATTTTGGCATTTTTGCAACTTCAGCGGTGACGTCGACCTTGACATCTACCGACATGCGCTTTCGTATATAAATAGGCCATCACGTGATGGATTGAAATCTATTTTCAGAAATTGAAGCTAAAAAGCTGGGTCGGTGTCAGTTCCCGGTTTTCATCGATGAGAATTATCTACAATAACTGATTGAAAATGAACTATTGTCGCCATTTTGTTTTTTTTACTTACGAAAAAAAAAATGCGTACACCACCTAAGGTGTTGGTGTAGACTTACGTAAAAACTTACGATATTTTCACGGAAATCGTAAGTTATTTTCTTTGTGAAACGCTCGTAATCACTTACGAACTTCGTACGCAAAAACTTACGATAAAAACTTACGTACGATGCTTCGTGAAACGGCCCCCAGGAGCGTAGCTAGAGCGGTTTTAAAAAACAAAAAACTTAATGTGTGTGTGTGTGTGTGTGTGTGTGTGAGAGAGAGAGAGAGAGGGTGGGGTGGAGGAAGTGGGGGTAGTGGGTGTATGGGGCGGGTAGGGGGAGGTGAGGTTTTAGATAGTGTAGACGTAGATACTCTGTGGTGCATATATTTAATGCCTACTTTGATGACTCCTGAATTTTCTTATTTTTGCTGCGCACTCTGCGTACATTAGGCTACGCCCTGGCCTTGATCGTACTTATAAAGAACGTAACTCTTAATTAACCCTTTAAAGGGACACATGGCAATCTTGCGTTTTATTCAAACATTAAAAGTGTATGTGTGTGTGTAGTTCTAATGTTTATAGTCCCTCTACCAACAAACTCGGTTAAGCCTTTCGGATATCTACCCCGAGATGGATACAATAGAGTCTGGACTTTCAGACATAAAAATTTGCTCCTCAAATTACCTATCCTGGGTCATTTTGACTTTAAAACTGCTTGCATATAACTAAGTAAAAAATTGAGATTTGAACTTTCTTCACTATATTTTACCAAATTTTTAAATATATCACTGGTGCTATATTATAAAAAGTTAGTAATATGCAAAAATATTTTGCAATACATTTGCAATAATAATAATTAATATTAATGATTGAACAAATGCAAGTTAAGAGGAAAACTAACGGGACGCCATGAGTTTTTAAGAAAACAAGATTGCAATTGTGTTCCTTTAAGTAATGCAACTATGTAGTCTCGTTACTTTAGTCCAAAGTTATAATGAACCATTGTTTTTCAATCTATCATAATTGCATTCATTCAAATATATTCAAATCTTAGACAATTTAAGAAAACTATCGACATCATGTTATACACGTTTAATAATGTCTCGATATTATACATGTATATATTACCCTCTATCCATGTGCCGATCCGTGGGGGCGGGGCGGAGCGGAGCCGGCGCGCGCGCTCTCCGACTAAAACTTGGCCAAATATGTTTACACTTGTATTAAAAGGCCTTCGCTACCTCTGCCCCCGCCCCGCTCCCCCTCCCTCTAAAAATGGCAAAATAAGTTGTAATTTGAAGGGGTTTTCTGCTTGTTTACCAAAAAGGATGATTACACCCCACTAAAAATGACATACAATTGTTTTTGTTATTTTGCTTGTCAACACATTTTTCAAAAACTTATGCCCACTAACATGAAATCCTGGATCCGCCCCTGCCATCAAGTGCAACACCCCTTTTTCATTTTTTACTCGCTACATATTCAACGAACACTGAAAGGTTGTCATGAGAGAAAGTATGTGCCTATATATCATTGGGATTAAAGGTCGTTTTTAACACTACATGTAGTTCAGTCATATCACGACGGTGTCTACCCAATGCTCAACTTTATAGTGCTGCCACAATGGAATACCACGCCGTAGACACATGTCATGGAACACCACGCACAGTATACTTACACCGGCCGACCAATCCTAGTACTGTCCTTTCTATGCTGAACGTAAAGCAAAAAAGCTGTTAGAAGTATTTCATAAACCCACAACCTCACGCATGCGGGGTAGACGTTCAAGCAATCAATCAACGCCGCAGTTAATAAGAGAAAGAGATCAAGAAATAAATAATAGGCTTCCTCACAATGAAGATACACAGAGAGTATATAAGCAGATCAAATATAATACAAGTATCAGCGCTGCCTAGTGGATAGTGTGATGAATTTGAAATCCGAATGAAGCTGGTTCAAACCTTCCCGGCGCCACTGATTTGGTTGTGTGTTTTGGTTAAGATTCTTTCCCTTATACTCTTTTGTCATACGGGTACGTAGACCGGAAGTCTCGTGTATCGGAATATATCACGAGAGCACTTCATAGGGTAAGGGTTATTTCTGTTATACGAACTATTTTGTTATTTGTTATGTGAAATACTATTAACTACTGTTATCTTGTATTCGTTAATATTATCTTCTTACAATAATCCCCTTTCCGCTCCCAACCCCTCCTCGCACACACCCTCTTCTCTGTGGATACCAACCCGTGGACGTCGGTGAGAAGGCACCGCAGCACTGCTGGACTTGTCACCCTGTAAGTGCTGTGGACCAAGATATGTGCCGTATGGACGAGATGCAGTTAGATGCAGTTATACAGCCTGTATGGGTGACTATGGTGTACGATCGGGGTCAAAACTACAGATGTAGGTGCACCTGTAAAATGTATAGGCGAGCCTATAAATTATATGGGTGCACCTGTAAAGTTGTAGGTGCACCTATAAAAGTGTAGGTGCACCTATAAAATATATTGGCGCATCTACAATTATACAGGTGCACCTATAAATATGAGTGCACCTGCATTATTAATGAACAGGGTCAAAGTCTCGTCCATTTAAATAACGCGCCTGTCACAAATTACACTAATGTTCCACTAGAAAATCTCATCGACGACAAAATGCGAAAGTCTCCGAAATTTAATATCCCACTGGTACCTCTGTCCTCTGTTAAAAGTCAACTTAAATCTCTTGATACTACCAAGTCTACCGGTTCCGACGAACTGAGTGCCAGATTTTTGAAAATGTCTGCTACTGTAATCGGCCCCCATTCTTACGAAAATGTTTAACACTAGTATACTCACTACTATCTACCCGCAATTATTCAAAAGAGCAAAAGTAATCCCAGTGCATAAAACGGGTCCTAAACACGATAAGGCCAATATCAATACTTCCTGTTATTTCTTTAATAGTTGAACATCATGTTAGTATACATTTGAGACGGCATCTTGAAGAAAATAGGTTGTTTTATTCACGACAATATGGCTTAGGGCAAATCACTCGTGTCAAACTGCCCTTATACGAATATTAGATGACTGGATTGCAGCCATTGACAACAATGAAATTGTTGGTACTACATTTCTTGATCTGACAAAGGCGTTTTATTTAGTTGATCATACTATATTGCTGCAAAAGTTAAAAATTTACAAAATAGATAGTTCGGCACTTTTCTAGTGTTCATCATATCTGAATAACAGACACCAGCAAGTTCAGGTTTCTGGTATAACTTCAGAACTTCACCCATTGTATCGGGTGTACCCCAAGGATCTGTATTAGGTCCCTTATTATTTTAATCTACATCAATGACCTGCCATTATCTATGGAAAACAGTCACGGATATGTTTAAGACGATACAACGCTTTCAACTTCAAATTCATCTCTTGCTGACGCTGCAAATTCACTCAATAATGACCTTATCAACTTCAACGCCTGGTGCGATACTAATTGCATGTCTAACAATGCATCAAAAACAAAAAATAATGTATCTCTCATCTAAGGGACCAGGCAATATTTATCGGGGAGTTGGGACCGGTGCAAATAAAAACGTTATACAAAACCAAAAATGTACGTCCCATGGCAAGCAAACGAAAAAAAAAGTTATCGTCCCATGGTTTGTCGTGACAAAAAAAGCACCTGTCCCATGCCATTTTGCACCATTCCCAATGGCCAGATAAATATTGCCTGGTCCATAAGCAATGTTCGCCAATGTTCGAAACTAGCGGTGATGTTGCCGCAAACATTATGGTAATCTTTGGCGAATTTGCCGCAAAGTCGCCAAAAATCCAGAAATATTTATTTATTTGGAATGTTCACCATAACATCACCACAAACTTACTTGCATGTTTTTTTGTTGGCGACAAATTTTACCAATCCTATTATTCTTTTTATTGCACGCCATAACATCACCACAACCTTTTAAATTCAGATTTGCCGTTTGTTTATTCACAGAACATCACGACAAACTTTTCCATTCTGATCTGCTGTATCTGAAGACTCTGTTTGCCAAATCATCATTGCAAAACTTAGACTTGATACATAATTTTATTATTTCCATCTACTTTGCATTTTATGTCAAAGGACAGGGGATATGGGCGTACCACTTGAACAAGTAATTAAGCGAAGTGTAATTGTTTTCGTGGAACCTTATTTTTAAAAATTTATTTAATTGTGTACATTGCAAGAACATTTTTAAATACTAAACATCATGATAACTCCAACATTTAAAGCCAGAACAATTAAAATTGTATCTCAAGTGCAAAATAATATGGTCAGTATGACCTCAATAGATAGATGTGTGTATATATACGTTTGTTTTTTTTGTCTGGGATCTGGTGTTGCCTATTGGACTGCTACAGTTAGTGACATGTCCATGAAAATGGAAGTAATGCATAAATGACAGCACACGACATCTCCATGAAAATGAGAGTAATGCAGAAATGACAGCGCTCGACAACTCCATGAAAATGGGAGTATTGCAGAAATGACAGTGCTCAACATCTCCATGAAAAAGGGGAGTAATGCAGAAACGACACCACAGGAAATCTTCATGAAAATGAGAGTAATGCAGAAATGACAGCGCTCGACATCTCCATCAAAATGGAAGTAATGCAAAAATGACAGCGTTCGACATCTTCATAAAAATGGGAGTATTGCAGAAATGAAAGTGCTCAACATCTCCATAAAAATGAGATTAATACAGAAATGACAGTGCTCAACATCTCCATGAAAATGAGAGTAATACGGAATGACAGCGTTCGACATCTCCATGAAAATGGGAGTAATGCAGAAATGACAGTGCTCTACATCTCCATGAAAATGGGAGTAATGCAAAGATGATAGCGTTCGACATCTTCATGAAAATGGAAGTAATGCAGAAATGACAGTGCTCGACATCTCCATGAAAATGGGAGTAATGTAAAAATGACAGCGTTCGACATCTTCCTGAAAATGGGAGTAATGCAGAAATGACAGTGCTGGACATCTCCATGAAAATGGGAGTAATGCAGGAATGACGGCGCCCGACATCTCCATTAAAAAGGGAGTAATGCAGGAATGACAGCGCTCGACATCTCCATAAAAATGGGAGTAATGCAAAAATGACAGCGTTCGACATCTTCATAAAAATGGGAGTATTGCAGAAATGACAGTGCTCAACATCTCTATGAAAATGGGAGTAATGTAGAAATGACAGCACACGACATCTCCATGAAAATGAGAGTAATGCAGAAATGACAGCACTCGACATCTCCATGAAAATGGGAGTAATGCAAAAATGACAGCGTTCGACATCTTCATAAAAATGGGAGTATTGCAGAAATGACAGTGCTCAACATCTCCATGAAAATGGGAGTAATGCAGAAATGACAGCACACGAAATCTCCATGAAAATGAGAGTAATGCAGAAATGACAGCGCTCGACATCTCCATGAAAATGGAAGTAATGCAAAAATGACAGCGTTCGACATCTTCATAAAAATTGGAGTATTGCAGAAATGACAGTGCTCAACATCTCCATGAAATGAGAGTAATGCAGAAATGACAGTGCTCAACATCTCCATGAAAATGAGAGTAATACGGAATGACAGCGTTCGACATCTCCATGAAAATGGGAGTAATGCAGAAATGACAGTGCTCTACATCTCCATGAAAATGAGAGTAATGCAAAAATGATAGAGTTCGACATCTTCATGGAAATGGGAGTAATGCAGAAATGACAGTGCTCGACATCTCCATGAAAATGGGAATAATGCAAAACTGACACCGTTCGACATCTTCGTGAAAATGGGAGTAATGCAGAAATGGCAGTGCTGGACACCTCCATGAAAATGGGAGTAATGCAGGAATGACGGCGCTCGACATTTCCATTAAAAAGGGAGTAATGCAGGAATGACAGCGCTCGACATCTCCATGAAAATGGGAGTAATGCAGAAACGACAACGCTCGACATCTCCATGAAAATGAGAGTAATGCAGAAATGACAGATTTTAATTTTGAGAGGATTTATTTAAATAGTGTCAGTTTATTTAAATTGTGTCGATTTATTTAAATATAGTGAATAGAGTCCAAACTCTAATGTACCTAGCTATACAGGGATTCGCTGGTGGCTTATTGTGTACACAAAAACACATGCCCGCACGCACGCGCGCTTGAACGATAGTTTAAAATGACGTTAAACAATATACATACTTCAACAGATAATTTAACAGTTCAAGATTTTCCTCAAAAAATTTGTTGTTGACATAAATTATGCGGGAACTTAACACGGAGTTCATTGCAATGCATTTGCGCTTTCTACAGAACCATACATTATTTACAGAAATAAAATTCTTAATCTAAATTTTGATTTACATCTTGTTTGCAAAAACATATTCTTTGTAAAACTTATTCCATTCTATATCAACACCCGTACAGATTTTTCAAAATATTGCTCTTAACACGCGTACTTATCTCCTCTTACACATGTACAGTATTTCCGCTCAAATGTTGTGAAACAAATAAGTGCCGTACAGTGACCTATTTATAAAATATGAATCAACTATGGAACTTAACTTCTGGAAGAGAAGACTCGATTTATTCTTAAAATGTTTGAACATGAAGCGTTTATTGATTTCGCGAGGAGTTCGTCAAGTACCGTAGATTCAACCCAGATTTCCCGTTGATTTGGGCATACAGACGTTTTCTACTGTATGCATTCAATTCACATTTATTCATAAACACATTCGGCTTCGAAAAGAGTTTTAAAAGGGGATATATAAATCAACTTACTGATTTATGTCCACCCACCATGGGGTTTTGACGTGTTAAATCCGCTATGTTTTGCTCAAATCATTGGTTTCCATTGCACAGGCTCCAATATTATGATGCGTGTAATTATAAGAATTCGAGGGTCAGAATTGGACGAGTTTCTGCCGAGTTCCTGGTTGCAATGCTGATCCCGAGGGTGAAATTTACCTATCTCACATGGATAAACTCATGATGGATTCTTTTTCTGGCATATATCATTGACATTTTGTGCGTTGACGTCGCCAATAACTAACGTTTAATTGTTTTTTAACACAATGACGTCATGCATCTTAGACGTAAGCTCAAGTATACAAGTTTACAGAATAAATAGAGATTATTTAACTGCTGGGCTGGATTATAGGGAAATCCTTCACGAGTGGTAGACGTGTGGTTCTTTTCACGAACGAGCGCACGCGAGTGAGTGAAAAAACAAAGCACGTCTACCATCAAGTGAAGGATTACCCAATAATCGATCCCAGCAGTTAAATAATCTATTTATTACATTTTAAATTACGTTTTTGCAAACAAATATTCGCTTTATTGAACGTTATCGGCGGATGATGTCGACGTCAGCAACACTTTGTTGACGTCACGACTCAACGTCGCAACGTTAGTTATTATTGTGTTCTAAGTTAGCAACGTGTTCTGAGTTAGTTATTAATATTTAGCGATTATGAATATTCTTGCACTGAGAAATCCCGATCTTACACGCATAGAAATGTAATAAACGTTCATAACAAGCTGCTATGTATAAATACGATGCATAATAATAAATACCAACTTCTTAGGATTATTTATCTTTGAAGGTCATGGAAATATTTGTGAATGAATCTTCAGTACTTGAGCTCAAGTCTAAGAATAGTTTGAAGAATGTTTGGTGAATTTTATGGGAAGCCATGACCATCAAAATGTGGATATTTACAAACCATTCAATGACAGGCCGTTTAATTCAACATGAAGTCATTTGATGACGTACATATTGATTCAATGCGACGTGTAAACTCTGTTAATTCGTTACAAAGTTCGAAGTGAAATGATACGGTGTAAAATGTCAAACCATACGCCGCAAATAGAAATCATTCAGTGCAATGACAAACCATTTGACAAAAAAACTAATGCAATACAATAAAATACAAGTCGGTACGATGAAAACTTAAACTATTCATCGAAAAATGTGAAGTGATACACAACAAAGTAAATCAGTATGATGCAATATGAATCAGTTTAACGCAAACACATTTAGTCTGGTGGTAAGTAAAATAATCTGACGAAAACTGATTTCATTACGTGCAAAGTGAAACGGTTCATCCCGCAAAGAAGATAGCCGCCGGAAGTTCATTCCACACTTGTAGCATACTGACGTCATATCGAATTTTTCAAATTCATCACTGATATTCGGCAGGTGCCCTCCTGATTTTTCAGGACTTCATCCACGGTGCAGTAATTCGGTGTGCACATGCACTACTGAAACATAACGCGTTCTAATTAAATTATTTCCTGTGTCAATATAATCATCGTTATTGTTATTTTTATTTTTGAAGTCAAAATCATGCACCATAACAAATTCTTCACCCGATTCTTCCATACGTACAAGGATTGTCTTTGTTGAATATCGTCTTCACTGGCGTGTCCTGCGTGATGGGGGCCGCCATGTTTGACCGGATTACTTTACCCCCCATAATTCCAAGCGCCAAACACGAGAGATGATACTATTGTTTGGGGCGCTTGTTTCAGCCAAAGGGTTTTCTGTAGTAACTTGAGCAATTTAAATAATACGTAAATCAGTTATTTATCATTAGAACTGGCATTTTTAGTGGTAAATAAAACTACCTTACTTTTGAAAATCGGTTGAGAAATAAATATTTTACAGCCTAAAAAATATTTTGATGGGGCTTTTCCTATGTAAATTTCTTGTTGGTGGGACAGCAGAAAACTACGAAATTTCAAATAACTTCAGTAATCCTTCATATTTTGCTATAAAACTTTCAGGGTATCTTAATTTACTGATATCCAACAATTTAAATCCATATTTGGATAAAATTTCTAAAACAAAAACTATTTTTCAAATTGTTCATGCAGCAGAATTTATTTATTTGCCATTAAACGTGTCTGTTTCACTGATATACAACTTATTTAGGCAGTAGATTAATTTTATCTTAAAAGTCCAAAAAAACTTTAGCTGAAACAAGCGCCCCAAACAATAGTATCGATCGAGGTCGAGAATGCACTTGTAGTATATGATGTGAGATTCACTAGACATAATATTAGCATGACTAAGTTCCCGATCGGTATATATTATGAGTATATATAGAGTGTGCCCCTGCAAGAACACATGTACGTTCGTACGTACGTACGTCTATTTTATATATGCATGTATATACGTATACGTTTTAAAGAGTGCATGACGTTTCGTACCTTGGACGTTTCGTACCCTGGGATGATTCGTACCCTATGATTTAATGTTGTATTAGCACAACTACGTTATAGTCATTACTAGGTTCGCCCCTTTTTTATGCTCCCCGAAAAATGTCCGTCCGTCCCTCTGTACCTCTGTCCTTCCGTCCGTCGGTCCGTCCGTCCGTCACACTTTCTTGTCCGGAGCATAACTTTGAAACTGCTTATGGGTCTGCATTGAAACTTCACACACTGGACACTTAGAGAAAGTGCAGAGCGCAAGGACCTTAACTATGTCTTCATTCAATCTAGATTAGTTCCCTTTATTACTTTATACTGATATACTTATATTTCTTGTCCTGAGCATAACTTCGAAAGTACTTATGGGACTGCATACTTCACACAATGGTAAACGACATTTAGAGGAAGTGCAGAGCGCAAGGACCGTAACTATGTCTTCATTCAATCTAGATTAGTTCCCTTTGTTACTTTATACTTATAATTCGTGTCCAGAGCATAACTTCGCAAGTACTTATGGGACTGCATGAAACTTTACACAATGGTAAACGACATTTAGAGGAAGTGCAGAGCGCAAGGACCGTAACTATGTCTTCATTCAATCTAGATTAGTTCCCTTTGTTACTTTATACTTATAATTCGTGTCCAGAGCATAACTTCGCAAGTACTTATGGGACTGCATGAAACTTCACACAATGGTAAACGACATTTAGAGGAAGTGCAGAGCGCAAGGACCGTAACTATGTCTTCATTCAATCTAGATTAGTTCCCTTTGTTACTTTATACTTATAATTCGTGTCCAGAGCATAACTTCGCAAGTACTTATGGGACTGCATGAAACTTCACATAGCGATAGAGGCCAATAAGAGGAAGAGCAGAGCGCAAAAATCGTAACTCTGTCTTCATTCAAAATAGAGTTCTCTTTGTTATGTACGTCTATATGATCGGGATGTCAGGCAAAGTCGGAAATAACTATCCCCGCACCACAAGTAGGTTTTTCAGCCTCTCATATGCTGTAATATATGATGATTTGCTGGGCCACAAAACTTTCAATCGAGATATGATCGTACCAATTTCTTCCTAGGTAAAGGTATTCTGTATGTTACTAGTATCATGTGTACCCATCTCACACAGCCCTAGTAGACTCTTCAGCCAGTTATATATTGCATGATATGATGAATTTGCTGGGCCACCATACCTTCAATCGGGATATGATCGAACCGATTTCAACAGATTTCGTTTGGTATTAGTATTAAATATGTCGCCAGTATAGTGGGTATCCAGCAGGTTTGTTGGAGCTATCTACCACACACACCCCAAGTAGGCTTTTCAGCCAGTTATATATTGCATGACATGATGAATTTGCTTGGCCACCATACCTTCAATCGGGATATGATCAGACAGATTTTAACGGATTTCGTTAGGTAGTTGCATTCTGTATGTCGCTAGTATAGAGTGTACCCCGCAGGTGGCCCAGCAAAATCATCATATCATGCAATATATAACTGGCTGAAAAGCCTACTTGGGGTGTGTACAAATATTTGTATATAATGTTCCCAAAACAAGTGCATCTTTCAAAATCACATGGAAGTGGATTTCTTTCACAAACAAATTATCAGTATGTCAAAATCCTCAATATTCTAAAGGATTTCACCGATTTGGGGTATGATATCGCATATCGCATAGCATTCTTTATTGTGATTACGAAATGATTAGTTTTCGTCAAGTCGTTGATTCATATAGTTAAAGGACGTTAATTTATATTTAAAACTTAGGATTAATAACATATGACATGTTGACTTGTCTGTGAATTAATGGGTGTCATGCGACATAAGGCCAATTTTCTTGCTCGATGATTAAATGACTGCGAATGAATTAATCGTGTTTGATGAAAAAATCGAATATTACTGTAAAACTATGTTATTTTGATCAACGTGTATACACTCTCTGAATGCATGTTATGTCATACCATCTATTCAGTTTTGCTTGTTATAGTAAACATGCTTTGCTGGAAAAGTTAAGACTCCTAGCCTACCATTTTATTCTTTAGGGATTATTCAAGACATCCTAACACATATTCCTAGATCAAGACGGATTAATAGATGCAAGATGAATGCATCTACATCTGTGGCGATGAAAGGTTCACCAAGAAGGATTCCAAATTTGAAAGGAAAGATAGGAACTACGAAATCGACAGATTTAGAGGTAAAGGTTTTTAAAATGACAAACGTTTAACATGTTTAACATGTTTAATGTAAAACGTGTCAAATTGTAAAATGTAACATTTCCACGTAATAATCAGGCATCAATTTGCTGTAGTTGTGGTTTCATCAATGCTATCTTTCTATCTATCTATCTACCTATCTGTCTATTTGTCTGTCTGTCTGTCTGTCTGTCTGCCTGCCTGCCTGCCTGCCTGCCTGCCTCTGCCTGCCTGCCTGCCTGCCTGCCGGCCGGCCGGCCTGCCTGTCTGCCTGCCTGCCTGCCTGCCTGTCTGTCTGTCTGTCTGTCTGTTTACTGCTCTGAAAAACATGCCACTGAAGCGTATTATGCATGTGAAAATAGCACCAAGTACACGGTGTAAGCGCATGCGTTTTGTTGACAACACGGTGTCGACCTGCCTATTTTAACACGGTGTAGCTTTCAAATTTAGACACGGTGTAGTGTTAAACATATGTGCTTCGTCTGGATGCAATTGTTTATAAGTGAAACGTCTAAGTTTACACACATATAACGTTACAAAAAATACGCTTTCTATCAAACATAACAAAACATAATTTTTACAGAAAATAAAGCCTCTTCTGAGCATTGTATTTAACTGGATGTATGCAGATTCTGTTCAAGCGAAATACGTCAGCTCTGAAATACAGCCCTGCAGTAAAACATTGTGGGAAATGGTTAACATTCATGAGTGTTCCAAAACATCTTGGAAGCTTGGTGACTAGTAGCAGTGAGAATGAATGGTTCCTTCGATCCATCCGATGCTTTGATAAACTGTGTTGTTCCGCATAGCTGTTACTTCAACACACCTGTCACTAGTTCCACCAAATGAAATCAGGCCTGGCAATTTAGAGAGAGAGAGAGAGAGAGAGAGAGAGAGAGAGAGAGAGATTTAAATTTAAGATAAAAGGAGTCGGAGGAGTGGGGGACAACGATATTTAAGTTGACACAAACGAAAAAGATCATCGTATTTTCTTAACATTTGCGTTTTTGTACATACTTACGTTTTAGGAAATGCTGAGAGTGGGATTAGAGGCGCAACTTGCAATAAAAAGATTACAACTGAAAAAGTGAGCTTTTCACTTGAATATTCATAACTTCCGCCTCGTTCTCACCACTTAAACCGACAATAACATTCGCATGAAGCACATACATTACACTACACAGTGTCTAAATTTGAAAGTGTTAAAACTGACAGAAAATGATGAAGTCGATACCGTGTTGTCAACAAAATGCATGCGGTCTACACCGTGTTTCAAGACCCAAAAACAAAATGTTGATCTCGCACAATATAAACCCGCTAGAAATATTGTATTTCTTATCTGGCATGGATTTGTATGTATTTAATACACACACATCTCGATAAATTGAATTTAATACAAACAAATTATGTCAACTTACATTGTATGCCCATCTCTCAAAACCAAACGAAGAAAATATACAGCTTTATCCGTGTTTTTTTTTAACAATTTCAAATTGATGTTTGGACGTAACATTTCTGTAAACTAACATAATTGTTGTTTTGGATGTTTTCTGACATTTAAAATTGTTTAAAATGACGTCCAAATGGTTGAAGGACGTGACGTCAGAGGTCTTTATAGATGTGTTAAAACCACCTTAATAACCATTCAGCATTGAGTATATTAATAATCTATTTTAGATTGCACATTAATATACTAGTACGAGGTAGCCAATGACTTTAGCATGGACCCTTTACGTCGCTACAATATGGCGATCAGTGGTGATGCCGTGTAAACATATATATTTCATACAGACAGTCAAGATGGTTTGGATTTCCTTATTTTCACTGTTTCATTTTCTTGGGATGAAATAGAGTAAGAGAAATATCTGGTTCACTTTAGAATCTGGTTTGAACCCTCAGTGGCCTTTTGTACACATATGTGTGGTGTCGCTTGTCGTAAACTCTTGTATAGGTGTGGTGTCGCTTGTCGTAAACCCTTGTATAGGTGTGGTGTCGCTTGTCGTAAACCCTTGTATGGTAGTTTGCCTTGTATAGGTGTGGTGTCGCTTGTCGTAAACCCTTGTATAGGTGTGGTGTCGCTTGTCGTAAACCCTTGTATAGGTGTGGTGTCGCTTGTCGTAAACCCTTGTATGGTAGTTTGCCTTGTATAGGTGTGGTGTCGCTTGTTATGGTAGTTTGCCTTGTATAGGTGTGGTGTCGCTTGTTATGGTAGTTTGCCTTGTATAGGTGTGGTGTCGCTTGTTATTGTAATTTGCCTTGTATAGGTGTGGTGTCGCTTGTTATGGTAGTTTGCCTTGTATAGGTGTGGTGTCGCTTGTTATGGTAATTTGCCTTGTATAGGTGTGTTGTCTCTTGTTATGGTAGTTTGCCTTGTATAGGTGTGGTGTCGCTTGTTATGGTAGTTTGCCTTGTATAGGTGTGGTGTCGCTTGTTATTGTAATTTGCCTTGTATAAGTGTGGTGTCGCTTGTTATGGTAGTTTGCCTTGTATAGGTGTGTTGTCGCTTGTTATGGTAGTTTGCCTTGTATAGGTGTGGTGTCGCTTGTTATGGTAGTTTGCCTTGTATATGTGTGGTGTCGCTTGTTATTGTAATTTTTCTTATATAGGTGTGGTGTGGCTTGTTATGGTAATTTGCCTTATATAGGTGTGGTGTCGCTTGTTATGGTAATTTGCCTTGTACAGGTGTGGTGTCGCTTGTTATAGTAGTTTGCCTTGTATAGGTGTGGTGTCGCTTGTTATGGTAGTTTGCCTTGTATAGGTGTGGTGTCGCTTGTTATGGTAGTTTGCCTTGTATATGTGTGGTGTCGCTTGTTATGGTAGTTTGCCTTGTATAGGTGTGGTGTCGCTTGTTATTGTAATTTGCCTTGTATAGGTGTGGTGTCGCTTGTTATGGTAGTTTGCCTTGTATAGGTGTGGTGTCGCTTGTTATGGTAATTTGCCTTGTATAGGTGTGTTGTCTCTTGTTATGGTAGTTTGCCTTGTATAGGTGTGGTGTCGCTTGTTATGGTAGTTTGCCTTGTATAGGTGTGGTGTCGCTTGTTATTGTAATTTGCCTTGTATAGGTGTGGTGTCGCTTGTTATGGTAGTTTGCCTTGCATAGGTGTGTTGTCGCTTGTTATGGTAGTTTGCCTTGTATAGGTGTGGTGTCGCTTGTTATGGTAGTTTGCCTTGTATATGTGTGGTGTCGCTTGTTATTGTAATTTGTCTTATATAGGTGTGGTGTCGCTTGTTATGGTAATTTGCCTTGTACAGGTGTGGTGTCGCTTGTTATAGTAGTTTGCCTTGTATAGGTGTGGTGTCGCTTGTTATGGTAGTTTGCCTTGTATATGTGTGGTGTCGCTTGTTATGGTAGTTTGCCTTGTATAGGTGTGGTGTCGCTTGTTATGGTAGTTTGCCTTGTATAGGTGTGGTGTCGCTTGTTATTGTAATTTGCATTGTATAGGTGTGGTGTCGCTTGTTATGGTAGTTTGCCTTGTATAGGTGTGGTGTCGCTTGTTATGGTAGTTTGCCTTGTATAGGTGTGGTGTCGCTTGTTATGGTAGTTTGCCTTGTATAGGTGTGGTGTCGCTTGTTATTGTAATTTGCATTGTATAGGTGTGGTGTCGCTTGTTATGGTAGTTTGCCTTGTATAGGTGTGGTGTCGCTTGTTATGGTAGTTTGCCTTATATAGGTGCGGTGTCGCTTGTTATGGTAGTTTGCCTTGTATAGGTGTGGTGTCGCTTGTTATGGTAGTTTGCCTTGTATAGGTGTGGTGTCGCTTGTTATTGTAATTTGCATTGTGTTCTTATTGTTTGTCTATAATTATAGCTTCATTTATAGTATGAGCACACATGTGTTGAAACAATGATATATATTGCATAAAACAGAAACGGTATAATATATAACAAGAACAATGCACACTGATTGCTAATTGAATAAAAATAAGAGTAAAAGTCGAACAGGAAATGCAGATTTCACAGAATACAGTAAACCCAAAAACACGCAAAACGACAAACATAAATGTCAATGTTAATAAGGAATAAAGGCATATGTCGTCACAAACAAAAATAGTTGCAATAGGGCTATCGCCTTGGAACGGTCAGTGGCAAAAAAGGCCACTGGGGATTTAAACCAGGTTCTAGGATGCGCCAAACCTCACACTTACCCTACCGTCATCCCAATAAAACAGGACAGTGTAAATAAATACATCCCTGCCACTAGCGCTATTGGCAACCCTTTTTTGTTTGTGATGTCTTATTTGGCCTGTTAGTCATCTTTACAATATTTCTGTGTTTCTGTGTGTGTTTGTGGTTGACTGTCGTCCTTGAATTCTACTTTTCCAGTTGGATTTATATATTCTTTATTTCGGATGAGTCTGTTTATTCAGCTTTGTAGCACATTTCATAATGAGTTTAACATAAACCGACAATGTAGACATATAAATGTGATATAATTATGGTGCAAGTTTGTTTTCACAACATGGCATAAGTAATGATTGCGAGCGATATACAATGGTTTTTGTTTATATGATGATTACTAAGTTCACCTGTGGTATTTCATTGGATTATTATTCTGCTTTTATTGATGTTATTTATTGATACTTGCAGTTGTGTATCTTGCCTTTGTTTATTGATGTTATTTATTGATACTTGCAGTTGTGTATCTTGCCTTTGTTTATTGATGTTATGTATTGATACTTGCAGTTGTGTATCTTGCCTTTGTTTATTGATGTTATTTATTGATACTTGCAGTTGTGTATCTTGCCTTTGTTTATTGATGTTATTTAGTGATACTTGCAGTTGTGTATCTTGCCTTTGTTTATTGATGTTATTTAGTGATACTTGCAGTTGTGTATCTTGCCTTTGTTTATTGATGTTATTTAGTGATACTTGCAGTTGTGTATCTTGCCTTTGTTTATTGATGTTATTTAGTGATACTTGCAGTTGTGTATCTTGGATTGTTTTTGCTTTTGTTCCAGTTACGGTGATTTTTTTGTAATGGAACTTGGGTACAGCACGGCTTGGTTCCACTACTCCGACCGATAAAGGCTCTGGGTATTGTTTAACTACCCATAGGATATGTTGTCTGATTTTAATGTAGTCTTTTGACTGTTATTCAGTGTGATGCGCATGCTTCATAACCGCTGCTCCCAACTAAATTCCATTTTGTTTATTTCGATCTTCGGGACATATACATGTATATACTGGGACCATACGCCGCTGGACATGGAATAATAAAATAAGTACCATGTGCACGCCATATGCATGTCATATTCGGGATGGTTAAAATTATGTACTATTTATTTTATGAATATTGAATTCTGCTCAACCCGGGGCTAGGGGGCGTGAACGGTAGCACGCATATTTCACTACCGTTCATGAACAGTCTCAATCAAACCGAGACTGCAATATTTCGTATTTATTGCATACGCATTTACAAACTCCGTTCGCTCATATTGACGTGTAGTCAAGTAATACGCATAATAACTCGTGCATATATCCCAATACAAATATAATAACCTATAATTATCGTGTTCGGCCGTTTCCAAAGGTTCACTTTCATACTCTTTTACGCCAATCACACTCATATATTGGCTTTCTTGTTGCTCTGGCTTTACCAAGTCATCGAGGGCTTACTGTGTGGCTTTCTATGCTATTTTATATGCATATATACATGATCATATATGTGTTATATTTATATTGCTTATTCATGCTGCCTTGTTCGTTAGTTAATATAACCTGGCGGGGATATCTTCATTGACACTGTCCCGTATTATTGGGATAACAATAGGGTAGCAAAGAGGTTTGGTTCACCCTAGAACCTGGTTTAAACATCCAGTAACGTCTTTGCCACTGAACATTCCAAGACGGTAAACCATTTTATGTTTGTGATGTCGTATCTGGCCTTGTATTCATCATTGTAAGTATTGTTTGTTTCTGTGCGTGTGTGTATGTGTGTGGTGTCGTATCTAGCCTTGTATTCATCATTGTAAGTGTTGTTTGTTTCTGTGCGTGTGTGTATGTGTGTGGTGTCGTATCTGGCCTTGTATTCATCATTGTAAGTATTGTTTGTTTCTGTGCGTGTGTGTATGTTTGTGAAGTCGTATCTGGCCTTGTATTCATCATTGTAAGTATTGTTTGTTTCTGTGCGTGTGTGTATGTGTGTGATGTCGTATCTGGCCTTTTATTCATCATTGTAAGTATTGTTTGTTTCTGTGCGTGTGTGTATGTTTGTGATGTCGTATCTGGCCTTTTATTCATCATTGTAAGTATTGTTTGTTTCCGTGCGTGTGTGTATGTGTGTGGTGTCGTATCTGGCCTTTTATTCATCATTGTAATTATTGTTTGTTTCTGTGCGTGTGTTTGGTTGACAATGGTCCTTGAATGTTACGTTTCCTGTTCGACATGTTATCTACTTTTATACAAAACACAAGATGTGGCTTTAATAAATCCTGTCGAAAGATAAATTGAACAAAGAACAGTTGTCTGTTAAACATAATACCCATTTTGTACTTTTCATGCGCACATGTGCAGCATGTATTATGACGTAGAAGACATCAACAGGAAACGTCTCCATTTCTGATATAGCTAACCGTTGTTTGCGACATTAAGTTTTTCTTGTATAAATTGTTGATAACAGTATCACAAGCAATCACTGCCAATATACTACGGTCTTAAAGGGACATTTGAATGGAAATGTCATTCTTTACAAGATGTCTGATTGGATCGATTAGTCATTTTCAAACTTATGGGTGCTGCTAACAATTTAAACAAACACAATTGATCCGCGGGACGGTTTTACCACGAGAGTTCGTTGAGATACAAACAAAAGAAATCAAAACATACACAGTGACGTCATTTGTCTCTTACATTTACACAGCTCTGTGTTCATTTTGACCATCTGATTCAAACAATATCATATAAGTAGATTTAAAAAAAAAGGAAGCATTAATAAGAAATATAAGTGAAACACATACATGAGCATGCATACGAGTATATAATATAAAAAATAAAAAGCCTAGAAAGCCACAAAGGAAGTACTCGATGACTTGGCAGAAGCCAGAGCAACACGTAAACAAACAGTTAAGGGTACGACAAGACACGATTAAAGACCAACATCAAACGCAACAGTCCTATGAGAATTTAGGTAGACGTCATCATGGGGTTCACAATCTGTCCGGTCATCGCAAAATCAAAGAGGAAAGCATAGTGGCAAATGTAAATGCGTCAACAAATAAACATGCAGTGCTTTGCAAAATAATAGGGTGATAACCTCTTTTGATAAACTGCTTAGAACGTTTAATAAAGATTGTATGAAAGTGATTATGACCAAGGATCTTATGAAGTTTATAAATCCCATCATTATAGAAGTCAGGTTGTGATAGTCCTTGTCGCAGAAGAGTTCTTAAATTACTTTTTATATTTTAAAAGTAGATCATGGTTACGATAATAACATTTTGCAAAGTTTTGCAAAGTTTTTTCGAAGTTTATGTTTACGGTAGCCCTGCTGGAGTAGGCTTTTAGTTAGTATTAACCTACTTAGGCTGTGTATTCATTTAATTACGTAATATTGCCTATATTCTCCTTTCGGGAGAGGTCTTACATAGGCATTGCCTGTTGTCCAATCCCATTCAGTACTTGAATAAAATATTGATTAAAAAAAAAAAAAAAAAAAAAAAAAATATTCTCCTGAAATTGTTAGTATTATGTAATATTGTATAACAATGTATATGTTATTTCAGTAAAATGAAATAAACAAATAGAAATACATATGTCGTCAAAATGATTGGTGTAAGTCAGCCGAATTTAACGATATCCTGTAAAACCCACTGCAGGTGCTTAAACAATAAAATGTTATAAATCCGATATCCGAACAGTTGTCTGCCATTTTACATACAAATGACATAATTTACATCAATGAACCATAGCTGCAGTAAGTGATGGTTGTACTTAAATGGTGATGGAATGAAAACTGCATTTGAGAATTTACAAGTAGTATGAACCAACCGTTCTGATGCATACGTAATTAAACCCTGTTTTAATAAGAGCGAGAACGACTATACAAAACACTATGTGTCTCTTAAATAATCATCGGAAACGATATTAACTTCATAAAGTACAGTTGCCTTTCATACATAATACCGGTATCGTACTTTGCCACTAATCCAAGGCGATTACCATATTGTCAACACTTGTATGTTGGTGATGTTATAGCTTGCCTTTTATTCGTTTTTGTATGTGTTGTTTATTTCTGTGTGCGTGTTTGTGATTGACTTTGGTCCTTCCTGTTCGATTATTACGTGTGCTGTGCTGTCTGTTGTCTGATTTAAATTACACTAGCAGGAGTAAGGGTCCCTATCTTCTATAATTACCAGGTTTAAACCCCCAGCGGCTATTTTGCCACTGACTGTTTCAAGGCATTAGCCCTGTTGTCAACCCTTGTCAACGTATATATTTGCAGAAGGCATATATATTTGGAAAACATATATTTATTTAGGTTCGGTCACACAGAAGTTCGCAACATTTATTTATCGATATTTCATCGATATATTTGTGTCTGCAATATATTTATTTTAGAGAAACTATTTATTTTCTACGGAAACGTATACTGACCCCCTTATTTGTTTCATAAGTGATCGCTGTAACGTGTGTTTATATCGAAATGATATAGTTTTACTAGTATAGGTGATTATATATATTTCTTATGTATATCACACACATAATTTCCAGAAATGTATTTAATTATCATATTTAAATATATAGATATATTCTGTTGAATACTAAATCAATGAACACTATATTTAACTATACATTTCTTCATACTTATATATTGTTTTATTGATATAACATATGTTAAATGAAAAGATATATTCATAATCTAAAACTGAAGATTTTGAAAACAACATTTTTTATATTGAAAACTCAAATAACTAACAATTAACGAATTATCTTTACATGGAAAATATATATAAGTATAGTTAGTTCATCACACTATATTGACAGGAAATATAAAACGCTTTCATATTACGGTGCCGCGATCAAAATGTCAAGATTTTGAACATACCGAAGCGCCGTGATACACACGAGGCGGGATTCCGAAGAATGACGGGATTGGTCGAGCGTTCACGATTTGTCTCGTGTGTATATCGACGCTTCGGTAAGTTTTTGACATTTTATTAGCCGGAAGACAACGGCACAGAAAACAGTACACTGTTGCTTAGCTGTTGCTAAATAAACAACATGGGCGTTTGTCACACATGTTGATGTATGAATTGCGTTGCATGATACAGATGAAGGTTTTATCACTACTTTCATATACTGAAATAAACAATAGAGGGAGCTATCGGCTAAATGACATTGCAAAACGTTGATGATAGCTTTGGTTGTGAATGCAAATTCGTTTTGGCGGAAATCTGACGCGCGTCATGCTAGTATGACCAAACCAATATGGTTCCCAGAACAGGGTTTACAATGTCTGGCTGCTGATCAGTCATGTTCCCCCAAAACACCCCTTTGTCAAACAAATTAAATGGTCTTAAATCAAAGAAAGAACAGTCCATTATACATATATGTAGCGGGTTAAGGGTTAAAGGTAGTACAGACCAGACGATGGAGAATATATAGAACTTATCATGGAAATAGTACACAGATATGTTTGAGTACTACGAGTATTTCTTATAATATATTAATATGTTAACTTGATTAATACATAATGGGGACTTGATTCTTAAAGCGCCCTTGTCTCCAAGTGCAATCTACTTTTCAATCTAGGACAGAAAATTATACAGCAATAGAAATAATTGTGTTCACTTTACCTTGAAGCTAGCATATTGTTTACAGGTGCAAGCAGAAGCATATTGTGATCTATGCATGTCCTAATCATTGAAAGAACTCTCCTCAAAGTGTCCATGCACTCTGACCTATTCATCCTTAAGCAGTACTCATTTAATTTCGACAAAAGTTATTTTTCATAGTAAAATAAACGTATTTATTTCCAGTGGTGAATTGTCACATATGTATACTTAACGCCATTAAAAGTGTAAGTTTTTTATTTTGTGTTTATTTTTAATTAAAATGTCTCCAAGAACGATTGCATAATTCCGATTTTAATTCTTTCAATACATGAATTTGATCGGTCACCAGATTTATAGGGAATGTGGATAATTTCTAACATGTACATAACCTACAATCGATCTTGGAAATAAACACAAAATAAAAAAACTTCCACTATTAATGGCGTTAAGTATATATAGTATACTGTGATTAATTGTATATGCCGGTGTCTGGTGTATTGTACAGTGTTTCATTTAACGTAATGCATTTTCATTATATACAAGGTAACAATGTTAGTATTGTTAACTGTTATTGATTTATTGTTTGCCACATTTCTTGAATAATTATTATTGAAATTAAAACACAAATCACAAACATTTTCAATTATTTAATACTGAATTATATCAAACAATATCAATTGTCGTGTTTTCGTGGTTGTTAAAACTCGCGATAATACTAAGTTTATAAATATGTATTGCAACCAAAACAAAATACATGTAGTGTGTATTCCTATTTTAAGTGTAAAATGATATATAGGGTCCTATAGAAACCACAGCGTCCGAACGTATGTGGCATCGTAGGTCCGCACTGTACTGCAAACAAGGACTTGAAACTACAATGAAAGAGACAAAAACAACAGAAAGGGTGGTGAAGACAGGGTTACCGACTTGGAACGGTCAGTAGGCAATAAGGCCTACTGGTTAGCTTGAATCGATTTTATATGCGCACAATCCTCGCTATTATCCTGTCTTCAGCGCCCAAATAGACAAGACAGTGTAAACAAAACTACATCCCATCAAAAGGAAATCTCTATCAATAAAGTCCACATCCAGAGAAACTAACTAAAGATATACATACAAAATAATAAACATCTCAGGATGTATCCATGTCATAATAGTAATACCATGGCCGGCGAGATAGCATGACCTGATTGTCATTTTTAATAATACTGATGTATTTTAGCATCACAAATAAAATCAAACAAAAACTATTTATTTCCTTCTGATGAATGCAATATTTATAGATAAGAGCTATCATTTAAAACAGCCATGTTGTTTATTCAAACTGAAGGTAAAATACGACTTATTTACAAACATCACCCCTGTATATAGCTATGTTCTTGTCCGTTTCGTTAACTTTGACCTCATATAATAACCCGTGATCCAACTGTTCGTTCATCCGGTCCCAAATATAGACAGCGATGTTCTCAACAGTACTAACGACATCTTTGAAGTATGGGACATCCTTGTCCAAGTGTTTATGATCCATTGTTGACATGAATGCTTTCTCCATGCAAACCTTTAGATCAACCAGAGTAATCACCATCCCTGTCACCGGGTTGACTGGTCCCTTTAGAGTTACCTCCACTTTGTAATTGTGTCCATGACCGTTAGGATTGTTACATTTTCCGTATAATCTCAAATTCTCCTGCTCGCTAAGAACGATTGAATGCAGTCGATGACACGCGCTGAATGTTTCCGTTCTACTAACATACACAACGCGACCCGCTTTTTTTGTCCGTCATGATTTGTCCCTGTTATTAAACAATACACCTTTTGTCGATCAATGTCCTTTTGTTATTGATAACACATTCGTAAACAAACACTGCTTCAGAACAGTATTCCCTGTGCCGGCGAATATGAACTGATATCTATATACAATACAATACAATATCTTTATTCAGCAATTAAACATACAACACATGTTTATAGCCTACACAATTACATGAAAGTATGAAGATAGTGAGAACATGAACACTTATCCATATTAAGCAAATAAACATACAATTATATTATATCAGATTTACTGAGAAGCACATTATTTCAAAATCGCTGTAATGAAAAATAAGAATTTAACATCAGGGAATTTCCTTTGTGTACTATTCCTTAATTTGAGAGCATAGAATATAAATTTCGCTAAATTTACAACTGTACATTTTGACTTTAATGTCATAAGCGAATTAAACTTGTTCAAATTTGGCCATCGGCAATAATAAGGTTTAAGATAGTTATGTCTTAATTCTCTGTAAACTGGACAAACAAGCAAAAAGTGGTATTCGTTTTCAATAAAATTCATATTGCAAAATCGACATTTTCTTTCATCCCTATGAATATTTTCATATCTTCCACTTTCTATCGCGAGGTTATGCGAAGACAATCTAAATCTGCAAAGAGCTATTCTAAATTTTCTCCATATCAATATCTAAATAAAGTTCCAAATTAAAATCGTGCTTAAAACGACAGTCAGTAAGAAATATGTTAGAATTATTTATATTTGCATACCAGCTTTGATGATATATGTCTAATATTCTTTGTTGGATGAGTTTGATGAGTATTCTATATCATATTGATGTAACCAAATATTTGTCATACTTAACGTCTCCAATATTGATTTTATTTGGAATGCCCAATTTGACCCGTTATATGATATATTATTGTCTGCGTCGCTTTTTTGTAATTTATATATTTTCTAAGCGATACTGTTATCTCCTAATTTCAATAATTTAATCCAATATTTTACTATATTTAGTTTTCTCTTTACATAGAGCGGAACTCTACCTAGTTCACCATATAAACCTGTAAGATTTGTTGACCTTTTTACGGATAAAATCTTCCTGCAAAATTTCGTATGTATAAGTTCGACGTCTGTTGCATCATGTGATCCCCAAACTTCCGAACTATAATTTAATACAGACACCACTAAAGTGTCAAACAGCTTGCATTTCTCAGAAATGGATAATTCTATTCGATTAAAAACAGAGAAAAGATTATGCAGTGCAAACGATGCATGTTGTGCCAATCTTTTTTGCGTTCTAAACCAATTACCGTTTTTAAAAAAGTGAATCCCAAGATATTTAAAGAAATTAACTACTTCTAATTTTATATTATTAAGTATGAACTCATATGTAGTGTGACGACCTTTTTCAAAGATCATTATTTTTGTTTTTGCTGTATTTATTTTCAGACCCCATGTATGACAATATGATTCTATATCGTTCAACATAGACTGTAACGTATCGGGAGATAAAGCAAAGACTACTGCATCGTCCGCGTAAAGAAGCATGAATATTTTAAGATCATCTATCGTAAAAATGTCTTCTAAATCAGAGTTAACATTTGATACAATATCGTTTATAAACATCATAAACATCAGAGGAGAGCTCGGATCTCCTTGTTTCACTCATATATGTGATTCCACAAAGTCTGATAAAGCAGACTTATATCGTATACATGACTTTACCACAGTGTACATAGATGTAATGGCATTTACAATTTTAAGACTTACATTTTGGGCTAGAGCATATGCCATAAAAGTGAGCGGACTATTCTATCGAATGCTTTTTCATATTCTATGAAAGCACAATACAGTTTTTTTCCTAAGCTTAAACCCTTTGCAATAATAGAATAAAATACAAATATACCATCTACAGTAGATTTACCCTTTTGAAATCCAAACTGGTTTTGCGATATCTTATCATATTTGTCTGACCATATAGTTACACGATTAAGTAAAATTTGAGAATATATTTTTCCCAATACATTTATAAGTGTGATTACCCTATAATTGTTTGCATCATCATTATTTTCATTTTTAAAGACTGGAATGATAATTCCTTCATCCCACGTTACAGGGTATTCACCTTTATTGAACAGACGATTATACAGTTTTAATAGAAATGGTGAGATTATATCATAACATGATTGAAATATTTCGCTATTTAAATTATCCAATCCACACGATTTATGATTCTTCTGGTGGAAAATCGCGGCTCGTAGTTCGTTTTCTGTTATCTCCGCGTCTAATTATTGATCGAATGTACCTCTTAAGTCCGGAGGCTGTTGTTCTGACTCGTTTGCGTTTCCGAACATTTTTTTAAAATGATCGAATAGATCTTTGATATTATTTTTTTTTTGCGTCAGCTGATTTGTTTTTATATTTCTTTTTTTAAAGATTTTCAAAATGTTCGAGGTGTTGTTTTTTTTGCTAAAGCTTGTAATCGTTTACCTTCACTTATTTTATATTTGTTTCTAGATTTCCGTTTCACGCGATTATAAATAGAGCGCGTTGAAATAAATACATGTTTGTTTGCGTCATTCTTTTATTTTGCAAATGCATTTCTTGCTGTTTTAAAATCGCGTTTAGCTTGATAACATTCTCCGTTAAACCAGTCTTTATTATTAAAGTCAATTCAATTCAATTCAGTTTTTTTTTTTATAAGATTTACCAAATACGCTGAATGCGCTATCATACATGTAAGTTGTGAACGAATTGACTATGTGTAGTCAAGTATCTAAATAGATATAGTTAACACAAAGATCGCTTTAACAATCCAATATTGGAAAACATTGATATAACCACTGTCGTGTAACCTGTACGGCTACTGTACGGCTAGCCGATTTTGTTATTTCCAAGAAGGCGGACATGTCAACATCCGAAAAGTAAATGCCTTACATTTTAACTCGTTACTTACTAAATTCAGCGTGACATGCATATATATGTATGCTGACAGTTAGATAAATGATTCCTTTACACTCGGCTGCATATTATGTTACAAACGATTTACTACTTTTTGATAAATTATCGCTGAAGCATGCCAATTTTTGTCGATCTAAAATCAAAGCGAGGAGTCACACCTGTTTTGAACAATTATTAGCTTGTGGTATTATCGGATCGAAGCGAAATAACTTGTATTACTTACTTTGTGATGATATCTAAATGACCAGATAACTAATTTCTTGTAAACTGTGCAATAAATAAGCAAATTCTGATTAAAAAAATATTAGGGTGTACGGTGCGTTACCATTTTAAATTTGCTACTGTACGGTGCGTTCAGAACCCAAATCTGTACGGTGCGTTACTCATATATTTGACAAAATTACTGTATGGCGCGTTATGTATAATTGAGGAGTTTTGGTGTGTTTTAGATGTAGACCATTTCTATATATTTTTGTTCTTTTAAATAAAAGTTGTTTCATTTTTAGTTTCAGAGTTTCAAACTTTGAAAGTTATAGCAAGACACATAGATAGTTTTAAGGATATGTTGCTCAGATTTTATGCTGAACTTCGTTGTTCATCTACATTTGTGTATATTTTACAAGCATACTTATTCTTAATTGCAATTCTACAAATTGCAGATTATAATTAGAAAGACCACACCTTTTGATAAAAACGCATAATATTTATGTATTTGAAAAATTATGCTTGCCTCCAAGTTTCACTACAGTGTACACTTTTAGAAACTGTTGTGTACCGCCTAAGTATGGTTATCGGGAGTGATTTGGTTTAAACATATTTTATTTCACATGTATTTATAATATTTGTACACAATAGAAGAACACGGAATAGAACGAAAGTAAAATACTTATGATGTTCTTTTCCTTAGGGTAGAATATTAATTATTCACACTTGATGGCATGATTAACAGCAGTAATTTGATACGTTTGTAATATTCATTCTGGAGATAGAAGCAATGAATAGTGCTAAATACATATTTTATACGTATTCCAGAATAGCTTATTTAATTACATGAAAGAAACATAAGACAGTAGAGTAATAAAGCATTCATATGTTCTTGTTAGCGAAGCCACACAAAAGACAGCGACAGTAGTTTCTAACTTCAAGCTTTCTGTGCATATCTAAACACTGTGGTTCATATTCTTGTTAGCGAAGCCACACAAAATACAGTGACAGTAGTTTCTAACTTCAAGCTTTCTGTGCATATGTAAACACTGTGGTTCATATTCTTGTTAGCGAAGCCACACAAAATACAGTGACAGTAGTTTCTAACTTCAAGCTTTCTGTGCATTAAACTGCTTGCATATATTTTAAATATAATTTTGGGTTTTTGACTTGTATTCGTTATTATATGAAAGTTGGACTATGGTATTGGTGAAGTATAATCAACAGTTATAGTAATATGCAAAAACAAGTGGCTTTATACTATTCTTCTGATTAATATTAATGATTGAACAAATTTATTGTATGTAGAAAAACTAACGGGACGCCGTGACTTTACAAAAAAATCATGATTGCCGTTTGTCCCTTTAATGTTTGTCGTCATTCTTGAATACCGTCTCATTTGACATAGTCTAGATCATCTGCGACGCTTGCTTGTTACAATCAAGCGTACAAGATGATCAAGACTACATTCAACCTATCTAAAACGTTCATGTATACGTCCATCTTTACCAGTGTTGACGTTCATTCAACGTCTCTAAAGTAGTCTGCGATCACGTGATAATGGCATATAAACACGGGCATAGTAAAATCGCAATAAGGCGATCAGAACGTCAACACCGCGATCTGACACACCATTGGTACGGAGCTGCAGATACAGTGGTAAAAAAACAAACGAAACAGCACTTATTTTGGACATTAAGAGTTATACTCTTAAGACTGTTTTGGAAGTGCTGGTAACCACAAACGCTATACGGTAACCCAGTTGGAAATGTTGGGGTTTTTTGACAGTGGAGTGATATGCTGAAGAACCTTTCATGTAAATTTGAATCAGAAAAAGAGCGCCTCCAAGCGATTTTTCATTTGTTCCTTTGCATCGTTTTACAAGATGCGTGTACTTTGCTGATTCGTTAACAGTGCAATGTAGATGCCAGGAACGAAAACTCTGGGTAGAGACTTGGTAGCAGTTGAAATTGCGCACACGCAACACTGCGTAGGTGAGTTGCTATGCCACTAAGAACACGACCTGTGCCACTGTGTGTTAGAATGGAGGCTTTTTATTACTTTTGTGTGTAACGTGGACTGCATAGATATACACAATTTTATTGATGTTTTCTAATAATTAAATCGATGTTAACTTACCTTAATATAACAATATGTGTTGTGTATGTTCTTAAATTCCAAATGTCTTCACTGAAATATCTAGTCCTATGAATGCTATTTATTAATTATATATGTTTTTGTTATTATAAAGTGTTACAAAAAGAAGACTTATTAATGTTTTATTTGAAGTCCACACTACAATGCCCTTCAGCCGTTTTCAAACGACCCTTTTAAAGGGACACACGGTACTCTTGAAGTTGTTATCCAGCATTAAATTAGCATTTCGATTCATAGATCTATTATCATTTTGACTTTAAAAATGCTTGCAATAAAAAAAAAGTGTTCGAAGTTTCTTCAGTATTCTTCCGATGCTTTAAATATATTATTTCTGCAATATAAACAACACTCTGTAATATAATCAACACTCAGTAATATAATCAACACTCAGTAATATACAAAAACACTTTGCGCTGAACTGTATATTCTAATAATTAATTGTCGCCGCTAGTTTTAAACGAGTAAATATTGTCATGTGTCCCTTTAACTCGCGGATATACTAAAGTCGTATATGTGTATTTATTTTACATCGATTAATCTTCCACCATTTGAAAGCTAAACAGCCCTCCATGTTTTTGTGTGGGAGGGAATTGGGTTTAACATTCTCTAAATGTTAAAATTAATATTAAGCTCGGTGTCAGTAAAACTACCGCTAAATGTTAAAAAAGCTTCCGCTCAATGTTATAACTTACGCTAAATGTTAAAATAGTATTAACCGCTAAATGTTATAAATTTTAATATTAAGCGTTTGATGGAAACCGTTAAACGTTTAATGTTAAAAGTCTGAATTTTGTAAAGCATCGAATTGTATAACAGTCCCGACAAGCGTAGTTTTAATACTTATCGGTGATACACCGGGGGAAATCCAGGTGTCCGAGCTGGCGCCGACAGTTCCCACTTGTTTACAGACGTGGAATAGATCCCGAGTTGCATTGGTGAAAAGGGCTACAGACTACCTTACACTATACTGCTTACACGAACTTATATAAATAAATGAAACGAATCTGACTGTATTCTTTGACAAATAACGGTTTCCTTTAGTATTCATATATACATGATCATCGCTGTGTTATATTCATTTTGGCTATTAGAATATAGCCTGAATGTAGTTTCTTTATTTACACTGTCACGTTTTATTGGGATGACAGTAGGGTAAGAGAGTTTTTTTTATGTGTGTCATGTCATATACCTTGCCCTTTATTTATTCTTGTAGTTATTTTTTTCCATGCATATTGTTGGTTGGTTGTGATCCGTGAATGCTATATTTCCTGTTCGACTTAAGATTACATTTAAAAAACAACATACACAAAACAAATGCATTGCAATAAAACCTAATGAAGCCACCGTTTGATGGTTTAACGTCATGGCTTGATTTGCGACGGTTAATGCACGTGTTAATAGGCTTTATCGTTATGGCAAATAGTTGAACGACAACCAACGGGCAAATAGTTGAACGACAACCAACGGGATTGCAAGTGTGTTAGAAACAACTGATACACAATGTCTGCTCCCTTAAAACATGACATCAGTTGTCAATCATTTACCTATTTCAACCAATCAAATCAGTACGATACCTTCGACAACCCACCGCACGTGCAGTTGTATTATATCATGTGTATTTGAAATCGATAGTCGGTACATGCCCTGAACACGGGCTTGTTTTCTTTTATTGTAGGCAGAATGTTTTTGGACATACGAAAATGGAATATTTGTAGAAATATACATGTTTTAATTGAACATGCACGTTGGTGTCAGACACTTTCAACTTGTGTAGCCTGAATTCCTTTGCATAGATTATCACCGTTCAACGATGGTTGTACATAGAACAGTTGGCAAAATGTCCAAGTTGAACTCATTCACAATTTTTCACCTTTATTAACCATTGTTTAAAGGTACATAAATAACGTAGAGCTATAATATACAATTATGGACTTTTCAGCTGTTATACATGATGTGATATGCACCAAAAAAATCATTATTGACCTCGGCTATCGCCTCGGTCAATAATGATTTTTTGGTACATATCAACATCATGTATAACAGCTGAAAAGTCCATAACTGTTTTATTATATAACCCTCAATTTACAATTATATAAAACAGGTCAATATCAAAAAAACAATTATATAAAACAGGTCAATATCAAAAAAACAGGTCAATATCAAAAAAACAGGTCAATATCGCTAGATATTTTTTCTAAAAAATTACTTTTTAGCCAATGAAAACGCGTCTATTTATAGGTTATATAATAACATGTAATTTGAACAGATAATAAGTATAGTAGTAACTATCTACTAAAATGATTCTGTTGCCAAGTATAGTATCAAGTAGACATAAAACAAACACCATAAAGGCAATATATAATCTTCCACCATTTGATTTTCATTAATATATATTACAAAATAAATCAATGTTAGGATAATTTAATGTATTGAAATAGAGGATACGTCTTTATAATGTAACGTTCTACTTAGTTAAACATCACAGAACATGTTCCTGCTGACGTGGTTGATTTAAATATATTTTAATTCAGAATTGTTGCATCATTTATAGTACAATACATAGTTAATAGGATTGGAACGAAAGACAAATCTTTTAGAGTTCCTCTCCTTGAATATAGGACTTTGACCTGCGGAATTCATCAATGATGAATCTAGGATTACCACCAATCATCGTTTACGATAATGGTGAGTCTTTGGAAATATGAGTTGAGCGCAATAATACGAGTTAAATCGAGAAACTTTGTTTGAATGGTGTTTACGTCATTTTAGCACATGTTAGGCAACATATGCCGGTCGATTATTTTGTGGTAGTGGCAGACTACCCCATTCGTCATGAGTAGAACCAGTACTGTATACCTCTCGCCATCCGTAAGAATCGACACTTTCTCACTTGACAAGTCGAGCTTCCACTGGGATTCGAACCCGCCAAATCGAGGAACTATAGCTAAGGTTAACACATTATGCTTACCACGTGATCAATACCAGTGTCCTTACGAACACTTCCCCAATGCCGAAAGTAATACTGAATTAATTTTATCGGCTCACCAACACGTGATTTTGGTAATTTTGAGCTGCACCGGAGAGGCGGAAGGGGTGGGGGTGCGGGCGGGAGGGGAGTGAAAGACACATATGAATCCGGGAAGACTCGGAGGATAGCCTCCGATATACACGAAGGTACGTGAAGTGTCAAGTCTAAGGACTCACCAGAGTAATCCACTGGCGCCAGGGAGGCTCCAACCCATGATCTCCGGATTCACAGCGGCCACTAACAGAAGATTTGGTCAGTCGTATTATTTGCGGACATGCTATGTTTAAAACGGAATCCTTTTCACATATGCATTATACTCCTCAAAACAATTTAAGGACCACAGAGTAGAACAGTAATAATTACTTACTTCGTAATATTATGGATTTCATATCCATATAACGTTAATACATGTGTAATGTAACAACTGTAAAAGAATACAACTAAACGTAAACATTGCAAAAATGCAGTACATTGTTCAATTACAGCAATTTAAAAAATGACCTATCTCTAAACAGGTTCCTTAAATATATCTGAGGAGTTTATTATGGAATTATAAAGCAATGAATAAAGGAAAAAACAAAGTGACATGTTTTTAGTGCACATTCAGTCAGTCTATTGAATGGTCATGGTCGTGTACCACGCCCGATTAGTACATTAATACTGAGCCTCACATAATACATGCTTAATGTAAAATTTAGGAAAAGATAAAACAACATATCCATGCAGCTACCGACAACGGTCATTTAGGCAATAATATAGGGAAACGTGTAACGTTCCTCGTCATCATACACGTGGATGTCCTCCGCGAACCGTGCACATTGTACATTTCAAGAAGTCAACACGACTCTTGAGGAAATACAAACTTACGTTTTCTTAAAACTCGCCACCATTTTTAACAGTTTCTTGAAACGGCCCTGTTTATATATTAGAACATTGCCTAACATGGTGTATAGATCCTTACGATCCTAGACATTCATCTAAGCATGCCTAACATGGTGTATAGATCCTTACGATCCTATGGTGTATAGATCCTTACGATCCTAGACATTCATCTAAGCATGCCTAACATGGTGTATAGATCCTTACGATCCTAGACATTCATCTAAGCATGCCTCACATGGTGTATAGATCCTTACGATCCTAGACATTCATCTAAGCATGCCTAACATGGTGTATAGATCCTTACGATCCTAGACATTCATCTAAGCATGCCTAACATGGTGTATAGATCCTTACGATCCTAGACATTCATCTAAGCATGACAAAATAACAAAATACTGATATTTCAGTGTATAATTATATAACATTTGGAACACAAGGCAACGTGGATACATATACTATTATCTGTAAAGTCATTCAAAAGGACAATTATAAATAAATAATTCTTCTAACTCTCGAGCTATTGTTCTTCTTCATCGCCATTTTATTTCTTTGTATTCTTTTTTATCATAACGTCAACCACTTTAAATTTAATATGGATTTTACTTGATAGCTGTATTTCTTTGTGTTTTTTCAAGACGAACAAGAGTTGGAACATTTGAAGAAAATAGTTATTATTTATTTAATATTAATCTTTGGGCTTTTGGCGTTTGATACAGTTGATACGTCTGTATGGATTTGGTTAGATCACAGACATATTAATAATTTGTTATTAGGTCTGTGGTTAGATACACAAACAATAAATTTATCAAGCGGCCCAAAAAACAATAATGTTATGTCCTCCAGGGTGAAATCATGTTAAACATTAATGGTCTGTCCTCTAGCCCATTACGTTATCTCGCTTTAATTCCATTAAGCGATAGGAAAGCTTATATTAGCAGCATTTTATACATGTTTTTACTGAAAAAATGCGATAACCTGTCAAAAATTACCTATTAAATGTTTTAATTTTATCATATGCAAACTGTTTAAGCCGAAATTAAGGTTTTATTTCATACCCCAGCCAACCCCGTTTTCGTTTCTTGGAGAAGGGGTTGGATGGGGTATGAAAGTTAATACTCGGACCACGTAATCGATAAAATCATGTTAAAAGTGTATACGCGATATCGCAACTAAACTATACTTAAAACAATCATAAATAGTTTTACATGAACTTGTTATTCCAGTACTTTTATATACATATATACAGTCTTGCATAGCATTGCATTGAAGAAGAAGAAGAAGAAGAAGAAGAAGAAGAAGAAGAAGAAGAAGAAGAAGAAGAAGAAGAAGAAGAAGAAGATGATGATGATGACGTGATGAAGACATAGAAGAACATACTTTATTTAACTCATTTGAAACTATTCAATCTTCTATGAGGCCCTCAATATAGATGATGACAATAAGTGAATAAATATATGTTTGTATCAACTATAGCACTCACTCGATAAAGGTGTTAAACTAGTATACTGTAAGTTCCGTGTAACACTATTCGTTTTGTATCACATTTCGAAAAATATCATAAACGGCAACACACCGTCAGATCATGTATATACTGGTCGGTTTATAACGAATCCGTTTATAAAAGCAAAGACGTAGTGTCGTAATACGAAAATGTAGTATACTATATAATCTACACTTCTGTGATCACTAGTGAATCATGGTCTTTGATCTGCCCCATTTCATTTTTAGCCAGTTCTGAGGGGCCATGCACGTGACATTAAATTCCCGTGAGTAGGGACCTTGAATATGACTGCGTTCCTGAAATAGGAAAATAGAATCATCTTTAGAAGTATATCAACATTTGCTCAACTTCATCTTAATATCTAAGATTGTACACTAATTAACATATCGCCAGTTGTCAATCATTTATCCATTTTAACCAATCAAACCAATACTATACTTCCGACAAAAAATAGCACGTGCAACAGTATAATAAAGCGCGTGCAACTGTATTATAATATAACATATTGTTATTATAAATAGTCCAACATCAACAATAGGGCGGATTGCGTCATGTTAATTGTCATGAAGTTGCATTTCTTGTCTATGTAGAAAACTTGTAACAAGGGGAGGCCACTACAGTACAAATCGACAGTCAACTACTTGTCAAGTTATGGCCCGTTATGAGCTTGGTAAGGTTGCAGGTTAATGTTTAATGAAAAAGGGAATAGCCCTGCCGAAATATTGGTCATCGGTAACAACATGTCATTTAGTAAGAGGCATATGTATGTCAAGACATGTGTCAAATACTTTTTAAGTTATGACCAGTTATGATCTTGGTCAGGGTTGCAGGTTAAAGTTTTATGCCAAAATGAAATACAGTGTTAGGACATATGCAGCAACAGGTTAAATGATTTGTTTGTTTTTTATGATGTTTAACGTCATGTTCAACACATGTCAGGTTATATATGACTGTCGATTTTTTTGTGGTGGAGGCAGACCACCCACTTTTCCTGAGTAGAAACAGTACTGTACACCTCCCACCATCCTTAAGATTCGACCATTCCTCACTTACAAGTCGAGCTCCCAGTGGGATTCGAACCCGCAGCGGTGGGAGGCGAGAAGGTTTACAACAAACGTCGTTAACCACTCGGCCACGGAGACGCTAAATGAAGATTATGAACATAGATCAAATACGTTTCAAGTTATGGCCAATATTTAGTACCGGTTAAAGTGAGATGGAAGGACGACGACGGACAAACTGATTATTCAGTGTCAGCTATGCTACGAAGGCGAAAGTACCGGAAATAATGATGAATAATGCAAGTTTATGCGTGGTTAAAGCCGTTATAAACCTTATATATAAAGACTTTGAAAATGAATTAATTATGATCAACTCCATTTTAAAGTTGTATATAAGCTTATTTTAAACAGTATGGCATTTTTAAAACTGATTGCTGATTTTTCTTCAGATCGTCTTACACTGCATAGAGTTATGAAGAACGCAATAACCTTTAACACGGATTAGTAACACGGATTATAAATTAAACTGTCAACTTACAGTTTTATCAAATGTGTGATATCGATTGTGTCCCAATATCCAGTGTATGCTCTTGACAGATTTGGCCGGGGAGTCACTGCGCGATATTGGTGTAGGTGTAGGCTCGAGTCTTGTTGACCGTGCCGACATGTCGTCGTCGTGGACACGGGAATGATTACTGCAATGTATCAAAACAATTATCTCAAGAAAAACATATACATTTTATAATGAATAACAAGCAAGTTATCACACAACCGTGACATACCCGCCGAATGAAAATAATACAAGAAAACAGTGATACAAAGTATCACAAGCCGGTCAGAACAGTTACATAAGAAAACAGTAAGGGGAATGATGAATATGATAAAAAATAAACGAACAGTGTGTAGAAGTTAGACTTTTTTATTTGTAAATGTTAACAATCAAAGCGCATTTATCAAGACAGATTTGAGCACTACATAAACTAGTCATCATGAGACAAAATGAACATGTTTTTAATTTAGGCATTTGTGTTGTATAATGTTATAATATGAATGTGATAAATATCTGAAATAGTATGTGTAATGGATCACTAAATAGAATTTTGTTTCATGATTAGAATGTGAGGAATTGGTAAAAGATCATGGTTAGAATATGAAGAATTGGTAAATTATTACAGTTATAAACAAAAAGACAACCTAATGATAATATAATAGCAATTGGAGCGTCTGTAAAGGTAATCTCAGTTTTTAACAATGTAAATTTACATTAGAAGAAAGGGGTTAATGTTAGATGTTTGTTATTATTGAAATCTGATTAGTAGTTGTAATAAAAGAATGAGAATAAGTAGCAGTGAAACAAATCTATTCAAACTCTTTAGAAGATGCTTCATTTACAGTTTCATCAAATACATATATAGCTTTACACACAAGCAGTTAGTAATATTCAAACACAAGTGCCTTTATATTATTCTTATAATTAATATTAGGTATTGAACAAATGAAGTTATGTAGAAAAACTAACGGGGCGTCGGGAGCTTTTTAAAAAATCAAGATTGCCGTTTGTCCCTTTAATAAAGTTTAACATCAATCAATAATCAGTGACGATAACGATTTGGAACCAGCTGTATTCGTATGCTGAGGAAGATTTATAGACTGTATCCCTGAAATTGATACCTAATTCAAGTAGTAGAAGACCCATAAAATGCCTGTATACCAATCTGACTGCGGCGAATACAGTTGTTTATGAACAGTAAAATGACGTTGATACACAGTCCAACACCCATAGCACAGTAGCAGGTTTTCTGAGTCCGGGATAAATATAGCCGGAGCCTTGACGCTCCGGCAATAATATTTGGAAAGGATATAGTTCGTTTGAATGATGTTTTACGTCATATTCAACAAATGTCAGGTTATATATGACGGTCGAGGTTTTTGTGGTGGAGGCAGGCCACCCCATTTTCCTGGGTACTGTACACCTCCCGACATCCGTAAGAATCGACACTTCCTCATTTACAAGTCGAGCTCCCAGAGGGATTCGAACCCGCAGCGGTGAAAGGCGAGAAGCTTTACAACGCTACTCGAAAGGAAATAGAGAAAGAGTTGTAAAATAAAAATAAAACGTTTTTTGTTTGTTTGTTTGAATGGTATTTTACGTCATGTTAAGCGCATGTTAGGCCATACAGAACCAGTACTATAAAATACCTAAAATAGAAAGTCAGCGGAGCGTGTGTGCATATACCATTTGACTGGTTCGCCTTTGTATGTATATACCATTTGACTGGTTCGCTGTTGTGTGTATATACCATTTGACTGGGTCGCTGTTGTGTGTATAGACCATTTGACTGGGTTGCTGTTGTGTGTATATACCATTTGACTGCGTTGCTATTGTATGTATATACCATTTGACTTGGTTGCCTTTGTATGTATATACCATTTGACTGGGTCGCTGTTGTATGTATATACCATTTGACTGGGTCGCTGTTGTGTGCATATACCATTTGACTGCGTTGTTGTTGTATGTATATATATCATTTGACTGGGTCGCTGTTTTGTGTATATACCATTTGACTGCGTTGCTGTTGTATGTATATACCATTTGACTGGGTTGCTGTTGTGTGTATATACCATTTGACTGGGTCGCTGTTGTGTTTATGTACCATTTGACTGGGTTGCTGTTGTGTGTATATACCATTTGACTGGGTTGCTGTTGTGTGTATATACCATTTGAATGGGTTGCTGTTGAGTGTATGTACCATTTGACTGGATCGCTGTTGTGTGTATATACCATTTGACTGGGTTGCTGTTGTGTGTAAATACCATTTGTCTGAGTTGCTGTTTTATCAAGTAGTGTTACTAGTGCACGCTACATGAGACACAGTCATTTCACCATGAGACGAATTACATTTAGGTGGATTCATAATACTGTCATTCAAGCTAATGTCCACACAAAATTGATCCAATTAAAGGTGCAACAAGGAATTAATTCAAACCTCTTAAAACAGCACTTGTAGTTCTACAGACAACTTACATGGAGCACATAGCCAGTGTGTTTGGCAACTTTATCCATGGACAATAAAGTACGGAGCAAGAAAGTGAATGTCAACTGAACTTAGTATACGTGTACGCGGGATGGGAACTTTATCCATGGACAATAAAGTACGGAGCAAGAAAGTGAATGTCAACTGAACTTAGTATACGTGTACGCGGGATGGGAACTTTATCAACGGGCAATAAAGTACGGAGCAAGAAAGTGAATGTCAACTGAACTTAGTATAGGTGTACGCGGGATGGGAACTTTATCCATGGGCAATAAAGTACGGAGCAAGAAAGTGAATGTCAACTGAACATAATATACGTGTACGCGGGATGGGAACTTTATCCATAAGCAATAAAGTACGGAGCAAGAAAGTGAATGTCAACTGAACTTAGTATACGTGTACGCGGGATGGGAACTTTATCCATGGGCAATAAAGTACGGAGCAAGAAAGTGAATGTCAACTGAACTTAGTATACGTGTACGCGGGATGGGAACTTTATCCACGGGCAATAAAGTACGGAGCAAGAAAGTGAATGTCAACTGATTTAAATATACGTGTACGCGGATGCAGTGCAAATCTGAATATTGTTGACGAAGAACGCGGAGTCGTAACCAAAAGATACATAGTAATATATGTATGCCAACTATTTTATATAATATGTAATTGCTTGCCATACAACTTTGTTTTAAAACGTTTTAAAACGTATTTTAGATAATGACTTAACAAGTCAATTGAATTGAATTGAATATTGTTCAACGGCTCATCAACACATTTTATTTTTAGAGCCGCCCCAGAAAGAAGGGAATTTGGTATTGTAACTTATTGAATGGGGAAATGGTGAATAACTTATTGAGTGGGGGAAATTGAATATTGTTTAACGGCTCATCAACACATTACAGGTTAGAGCCGCCCCAGACCATTAAAATCAATTGATGTCTATACCCCAGAGAGAGTGGAAAGTGGTATTATAACGTACTGAGTGGTGAGATAATGAGATAATTTAGAGCCACCCCAGAGAGAGTGTATTAGGTGTATAACGCACGGCAAAAATCAAGAATTCATCCTTACGTTTTGACAGTGGATTGTCGGCTAAAACCGTTCATTACCCTCACCCGACTAAACTAATAAGCCAGTGTGCATAACTAAAACATTTATTTACTCAGATTTCGTATGGAACGCCAAACACGACTTTGAAGATCATTTTCCATTATAATGTGGTCACTTTTATTATGATGTGTTCACTTTCCATTATAATGTGGTCGCTTTACATTATGATGTGGTCATTTGTCGTTATGATGTGGTCATTTTCTATTATGATGTGGTCACTTTACATTATGATGTGGTCACGTTCCATTATGATGTGGTAAGTTTCTATTATGATGTGGTCACTTTACATTATGATGTGGTCACTTTTCATTATGATGAGGTCACTTTTCATTATGATGTGGTCACTTTTCATTATGATGTGGTTACTTTACATTATGTGACTCGGTCTTTATACTAGATTTTACTTTTACAATTAAGCTATTTGCAGTGTGATTATTTTAAAACCCTGCATATTTCATACACATTTATACAAACTGATTCAATATAATGTTACGTATATTTCAAAATCTAATCTTCAATAAAATGAAAATTATCAACTTTTCACTCTGCTAAATATGTTTTATTTTATTAGAGAACCTAAGGATAAAAACCGAGTAAATACATTTTATTACCTCCTAAAATAAAGGTAAAATCTCAGCATTTCGGAATGAAAAAATGTGATTCAATTAATTGTATTGGTAAACTTATTCCCTGATTGGATAACGCAGTGGATTCTGAATTCGAAGGTCACTCGTTCAAGCCTCATAGGCGCAACTCGGGTTCATCGGCGCGTTCCTAGTGACAACATACTTCCATTAGCCATATCCATCGGATGGGGAAGTAAACCAGTGCCATTACTGATATGCAGCTACAGTGTAAATAGGTTAAATATTCTTATATAATACCTTTTATACATCATAACATCGTCCATTTCCCGACCAAGGGACCAAGGCAAGGATTTTACAGTTGGCGTGATTGCGGCGTGTCGGAATCTTGGCGTGTTGGCTGTCCGTGGACATTGTTGTAGGAACGGCTTAGGTGGTGGTATGAGAACCCGGATCTGTGGACCAAGTTCTGGGATTCTTTAATTAAACGAAACTAATTAAAATATAATAATAACAGATGCTAACTTTAATGGTTTTCAGAATAATGACACGTATTTTTGAGAGCAGACTGTCATATAAGTAAATGATACCTGATAGAAGACACGTCATTTTTGGAATCGCCGTTTGATTTGTTTGAATGGTGCTTTACGTCATTTTAGCACATTTTAGGCTAAATATGACTGTCGATTTTTTGTTTGTGGTAGAGGCAGATCACTCCATTTTTCCATAACTGAATACCTCTAACCATCAGAATCGACACTTTCTCACAAGTTGAGCTCCCGGTGGGATTCGAACCGCAACGGTGAGAGGCGAGAAGGTTTAAAACGCAACGTCGTCAACCCCTCGACCACGGAGGCCATTATCACACATGGATTACCATTGCATCATCGATTGGAATATATGCTTCATATAATTAACTAAACAAAATGATTTTTCAGGATCCAAAATCTCAAATTAAAAATTGAATTATATTTATAAAAAAATATAACATCTAGGTTTTGCGAACACATGTGTCTAAGAAGATCAGTAATGTTATATAATAGTACATGCACCTAGGCAAGTTTATTTCACAATTGCCCTTCAGTATAAGTTTATGTCCACTGTATCACATTCTTTTACCCAAAGCGTAAATTCTCGGAGCAACCATCGGTTTTACCGATATGCTCGTTTAAAGTATTTCTGTTTTATACAAGTTTATTAAAGAAAATTAAAGTTGAAGTCAGAGAGTGCCGATTCTTACGGATGGCGGGAGGTATACAGTACTGATTCTACTCAAGAAAGATGGGGCGGTCTGCCTCTACCACAAAAAAACATTCGACCGTCATATATGCCCTAAAATGTGCTACAATACGCAAAACACCATTGAAACAAACAAATATTTACGAAAACATAATAATGCAAAACATAGTCACTCATTTGACAATAACTCTGGATCCCGCCTGCAGTCCCTCGACATTAGTTACACAAGTAACGTTTATTGAAATCTAACCTTGGATTTGTAACGATACTTGTATGAAAGGCACCTCTCTAAAGATAATTATATATAATTACCGTATTATGACAACACCACTGTGCATCTTTTTTAATAAAGTGTCAGTTAAATGTTCTATTTTACAATGTTATATAGGTCCATAGTATAGTTAAGATATAACAGTGTAGGCAATATAGTGGCTTGATCAACCACTGCCTTTGAGAGACGTTCGAATAGATGTTTTAAAGCCGAATACAAGAGTTATTAATACAGTCACGGACAAGTTTATTCTGGTGTGTAAACTATTTATCCGGCATATAAAATTGTTAAGATGTATTGTTATTTAAGTATTACCATTAGTACAACATGTTAAAATACAAAATGCACATTTAAAATGCACGCAGTGCGCTATTTAATTATTAAAGTAAGAGTATATCCGGTTGTTCGTGAAAGGTAGTCGGACTTACAATTGAAAAATAACATGTTCTATTCTCGATCCATAATGAATGAGTCCAGACATCATACAAGGAACTTCTTACCCACACATAGTAATATATGCTATCCTAGTGTACGCATCATTTAAAGCTTGATTAATCAAAATATATGGTCAATTCAAACGTTAAAATGTACAACACAGTAATAACCCCATACAGTAATAACCTCATATTTTAACTGATACACCATTTTTATCATGAATTTGGTTATTGAATTGTTTAATTTTTCTAAAATAATAAAGATTCTGAATCGACGAGAATTGAACGGAATATAAATACCACTTTACATATACTTATATACAGCAAAAAGCGATCCCTTGGAAACAAAAGACTCGATCAAGAGAGAAGAGTAACGGTTTTATTGAGTATGTTATAGGACTAGATAATACAAAAAAATGCAACATCTCTCATGCCCTACCCCCGGCTTGAGCGGTACTCTACTTAAAGCCAAACATAATGGGCTTGATGATCCCACAGGACCAGTAAGTAATAACACTACTGATTTGTAGTAGGGCGATATTTTACAGCCTCCACACAGCACTAACCCAACTCTAGACTGACTGTCAATACATACAGCCGCCACACAGCACTAACCAAACTCTAGACTGACTGTCAATACATACAGCCGCCACACAGCACTAACTAAACTCTAGAGTGAATGGCAATACATACAGCCGCCACACAGCACTAACTAAACTCTAGCTGTCAATACATACAGCCGCCACACAGCACTTACCCAACTCTAGAGTGAATGTCAATACATACAGCCGCCACACAGCACTAACCAAACTCTAGAGTGAATGTCAATACATATAGCCGCCACACAGCACTAACCAAACTCTAGAGTGAATGTCAATACATACAGCCGCCACACAGCACTAACCAAACTCTAGAGTGAATGTCAATACATAGAGCCGCCACACAGCACTAACCAAACTCTAGAGTGAATGTCAATACATACAGCCTCCACACAGCACTAACCAAACTCTAGAGTGAATGCCAATACATACAGCCTCCACACAGCACTAACCAAACTCTAGAGTGAATGTCAATACATACAGCCTCCACACAGCACTAACCAAACTCTAGAGTGAATGCCAATACATACAGCCTCCACACAGCGCTAACCAAACTCTAGAGTGAATGTCAATACATACAGCCGCCACACAGCACTAACCAAACTCTAGAGTGACTGTCAATACATACAGCCTCCACACAGCACTACCCCAACTCTAGAGTGACTGTCAATACATACAGCCTCCACACAGCACTACCCCAACTCTAGAGTGACTGTCAATACATACAGCCTCCACACAGCACTAACCAAACTCTAGAGTAACTGTCAATACATACAGCCGCCACGCAGCACTAACCCAACTCTAGAGTGAATGTCAATACATACAGCCGCCACACAGCACTAACCAAACTCTAGAGTGAATGTCAATACATACAGCCGCCACACAGCACTAACCAAACTCTAGAGTGAATGTCAATACATACAGCCGCCACACAGCACTAACCAAACTCTAGAGTGAATGTCAATACATACAGCCTCCACACAGCACTAACCAAACTCTAGAGTGGATGTCAATACATACAGCCTCCACACAGCGCTAACCAAACTCTAGAGTGATTGTCAATACATACAGCCTCCACACAGCGCTAACCAAACTCTAGAGTGAATGTCAATACATACAGCCGCCACACAGCACTACCCCAACTCTAGAGTGACTGTCAATACATACAGCCTCCACACAGCGCTAACCAAACTCTAGAGTGATTGTCAATACATACAGCCTCCACACAGCGCTAACCAAACTCTAGAGTGACTGTCAATACATACAGCCTCCACACAGCACTACCCCAACTCTAGAGTGACTGTCAATACATACAGCCTCCACACAGCACTACCCCAACTCTAGAGTGACTGTCAATACATACAGCCTCCACACAGCACTACCCCAACTCTAGACTGACGGTCAATACATACAGCCTCCACACAGCACTACCCCAACTCTAGACTGACTGTCAATACATACAGCCTCCACACAGCACTACCCCAACTCTAGACTGACTGTCAATACATACAGCCTCCACACAGCACTACCCGAACTCTAGACTGACTGTCAATACATACATCCGCCACACAGCACTAACCCAACTCTAGACTGACTGTCAATACATACAGCCTCCACACAGCACTAACCAAACACTAGAGTGACTCTCACTACATACAGCCGCCACACAGCCTAACCAAACTCTAGAGTGACTGTCAATACATACTGAAAAGGCATTATAAGACACAACATTATATTTAACCCTAAACAAAAACCAGATATCGGCAACGTATGTTCATCTTGATAGTTTGAGACCACACAAACGAACATATGAACACACGGACATACTACACAATCTAACAATAGCGTGACTGTCCATCAGAACATTTAATTGTTACCCAGCTATAATTAATAGTGTATTGTGTCCATGTCCTTTTCCTGTTTCAATTCTTTAATATTGCATTTTCATTTACATATACATATATATATAGTCGTTAGAATTTGATTTGTGTTAATTGTAGTTTGCAGTTATCTATGTTTAAGGTTTTATTTGCAAATATGCAGCGGTAATTAATATTAAGACTCAGTGCTCCTTACAAATAGTTTAACTCTGAACGGCCATCTCTGAGTTTCTCACCAGGCTTATATATCAAGTGGTCAGCCAAAAAGTGATATTAATAGAAAAATATGTATACTTTAAGAACTTCAAGGTAACCACACATTAATCAATTAACAATTCCCATGTCTGAATACAGGAAGCTGCCGAACCCCCTGGTAGCAGTTTTTGTCATATCTCTGAGAATTTCTACGGACCTAATCAATCATAGTCAATTTAGTTCCGCCGAAATTTACTGGTCAGTATTTAAATATATGCAAGGGTTACAGGTCAGCAAATAGCCTGGACAGATTTTCATTGGTCAAAGTGTCCACTCTGAGAAATAATCACATACAATGGCATGTAGCTACCTAAAGATCACTTGCTCCCTTATACCTCAACGTGATACATTAAAGAAAGTTGATCTACATTCTGATTGATTGTTTTCTCAGGCCCCACAGAAGTGACCACCCCGAGTACTTAAGCCAAGCGAGTATAACCCGAAACATTAACACGACGGTCACACTACCCCCAATACTCCTCATAATACTGTATACCACAATGGTTACGGCTACCCCTAGTACTCCTCATAATACTGTATACCACAATGAGTACGTTTACATCAAGTACTCCCCATAATACTGTATACCAATATTGGTACGGCTACCCACAGTACTCCTCAAAATACTGTATACCACAATGAGTACGGCTACATCCATTACTCCTCAAAATACTGTATACCGCAATGAGTACGGCTCCATCCATTACTCCTCAAAATACTGTATACCGCAATGAGTACGGCTACATCCATTACTCCTCAAAATACTGTATACCACAATGAGTACGGCTACATCCATTACTCCTCAAAATACTGTATACCGCAATGAGTACGGCTCCACCCAGTACTGCTCATAATACTGTATACCACAATGGTTACGGCTACCGTCAGAACTCCTCATAATACTGTATACCACAATGAGTACGGCTACACCCATTACTCCTCATAATACTGTATACCGTAATGATTACGGGTATCCCCAGTACTCCTCATAATATTATATACCACAATGAGTACGGCTACATCCATTACTCCTCATAATACTGTATACCACAATGAGCACGGCTACACCCAGTACTCCTCATAATACTGATTACCACACTGAGTACGGCTACACCCAAGTACTTATCATAATACTATATACCACAATGAGCACGGCTACACCCAGTACTCCTCATAATACTGGATACCACAATGAGTACGGATAAATCCAGTACTCCTCATAATACTGTATACCACAATGAGTACGGTTACCCGCAGTACACCTCAAAATATTGTATACCACAATGAGTACGGCTACCTCCAGTACTCCTCATAATACTGATTACCACACTGAGTACGGCTACACCCAGTACTCCTCATAATACTGTATGCCACCCTGAGTACGGCTACACCCAGTACACCTCATAATACTGTATACCACAATGAGCACGGCTACACCCAGTACTCCTCATAATACTGATTACCACACTGAGTACGGCTACACCCAAGTACTTATCATAATACTATATACCACAATGAGCACGGCTACACCCAGTACTCCTCATAATACTGTATGCCACCCTGAGTACGGCTACACCCAGTACACCTCATAATACTGTATACCACAATGATTACGGCTACCCCAGTACTCCTCATAATACTGGATACCACAATGAGTACGGATAAATCCAGTACTCCTCATAATACTGTATACCACAATGATTACGGCTACCCCCAGTACTCCTCAAAATACTGTATACCACAATGGGTACGGCTACCCCAGTACTCCTCATACTACTGTATACTTCAATGAGTACCATTACATCCTGTACTCCTCATAATACTGTATACCACAATGATTATGGCTACCCCTAGTACTCCTCATAATACTGTATACCACAATGAGTACGGCTACCCCCAGTACTCCTCATAATACTGTATACCACAATGATAACGACTCCCCAATTACTCCTCATTATACTGTATACCTCACTGAGTACGGCTACCCCCAGTTATCCTCATGATACTGTAAACCACAATAATTACGGCTACCAAAAGTACTCCTCATAACTCTATACCACAATGATTACGACTAACCCTAGCACTCCTCATAATACTGTATAACACAATGAGTACGACTACGACCAGTACTCCTCATAATATTGTATACATCAATGATTACGGCTACCCATATTACTCCCCATAATACTGTATACCACAATGATTTCGGCTACCCATAGTACTCCTCATAATACTGTATACAACAATGATTACGGCTACCATTGGTACTCCTCATAATACTGTATACCACAATGAATACGGCTGCCCCTAGTACTCCTTACAATACTGTATACCACACTGAGTACGGCTACCTCCAGTACTCTTCATAATACTATATACCACAAAGAGTAGGGCTATACCCAGTACTCCTCAGAATACTGTACACCACAATGAGTACGGCTACACCCAGTACTCCTCATAATACAGTATACCACAATGATAACGGCTACCCCCAGTACTCCTCAAAATATTGTATACCACAATGAGTACGGATACATCCGGTTATACTCATAATATTGTATACCACAATGGTTACGGCTACCCCCAGTACTCCTCATAATACTGTATACCACACTGATTTCGGCTACCCATAGTACTCCTCATAATAATGTATACCACAATGATTACGGCTGCCCCTAGTACTCCTCATAATATTGTATACCACAATGAGTACGGCTACATCCAGTATTCCTCATAATATTGTATACCACAATGGTTACGGCTACCCCTAGTACTACTCATAATACTGTGTACCACAATGAGTACGGCTACCCCCAGTACTCCTCATAATACTGTATATCACAATGATTTCGGTTACCCCCAGTACTCCTCATAATACTGTATACCGCATGATTACGGGTACCCCCAGTACTCTTCATAATACTATATACCACAAAGAGTAGGGATATACCCAGTACTCCTCAGAATACTGTACACCACAATGAGTACGGCTACACCCAGTACTCCTCATAATACAGTATACCACATCGATAACGGCTATACCCAGTACTCCTCATAATACTGTATAGCACAATGAGTACGGCTACATCCAGTACTCCTCATAAAACTGTATACCGCAATGAGTACGGCTCCACCATGTACTGTTCATAATACTGTATACCACAATGATTTCAGCTACCACTGGTACTCCTCATAATACTGTATAGCACAATGATTTCGGCAACCCATATTACACCTCATAATACTGTATACCACAATGATTACGGGTACCCCGAGTACTCCTCATAATACTGTATACCACATTGTGTACGGCTACCCCTAGTACTCCTCATAATATTGTGTACCACCCTGTGTACGGCTACACACAGTACTCCTCATAATACTGTATACCACAATGATTACGGGTACCCCTAGTACTCCTCATAATACTGTATACCACCCTGAGTACGGCTACACACAGTACTCCTCATAATACTGTATACCACAATGATTACGGGTACCCCTAGTACTCCTCATAATACTGTATACCACCCTGAGTACGGCTACACACAGTACTCCTCATAATACTGTATACCACAATGATTACGGGTACCCCTAGTACTCCTCATAATACTGTATACCACCCTGAGTACGGCTACACCCAGTACTCCTCATAATACTGATTACCATACTGAGTACGGCTACACCAGTACTCCTCATACTACTGTATAACACCCTGAGTACGGCTACACACAATTCTCCTCATAATACTGTATACCACCCTGAGTACGGCTACACCCAGTACTCCTCATAATACTGATTACCATACTGAGTACGGCTACACCAGTACTCCTCATAATACTGATTACCACACTGAGTACGGCTACATTCAGTATTCCTCATTATACTGTATACCACCCTGAGTACGGCTACAACCAGTACTCCTCTTACTACTGTATACCACCCTGAGTACGGGCACCCCAAGTACTCCTCATAATACTGTATACCACCCTGAGTACAGGCACCCCCAGTACTCCTCATAATACTGTATACCACCCTGAGTACGGCTACAACCAGTACTCCTCTTACTACTGTATACCACCCTGAGTACGGGCACCCCCAGTACTCCTCTTACTACTGTATACCACCCTGAGTACGGGCACCCCCAGTACTCCTCATAATACTGTATACCACCCTGAGTACAGGCACCCCCAGTACTCCTCATAATACTGTATACCACCCTGAGTACGGGTACCCCCAGTACTCCTCATAATACTGTATACCACCCAGTGTACGGCTACCCCCAGTACTGCTCATAATACTGTATACCACAATGAGTACGGGTACACCCAGCATTCCTCATAATACTGTTTACCACAATTATAACGGCTACATCTAGTACTGCTCATAATACTGTATACCACACTGAGAACGGCTACACACATTACTCCTCATAATACTGTATACCACAATGATTACGGGTACCCCTAGTACTCCTCATAATACTGTATACTACCCTGAGTACGGCTACACCCAGTACTCCTCATAATACTGTATACCACAATGATTACGGGTACCCCTAGTACTCCTCATAATACTGTATACCACCCTGAGTACGGCTACAACCAGTACTCCTCATAATACTGATTACCACACTGTGTACGGCTACACCCAGTACTCCTCATAATACTGATTACCATACTGAGTACGGCTACACCAGTACTCCTCATACTACTGTATAACACCCTGAGTACGGCTACACACAATTCTCCTCATAATACTGTATACCACCCTGAGTACGGCTACACCCAGTACTCCTCATAATACTGATTACCACACTGAGTACGGCTACATTCAGTATTCCTCATTATACTGTATACCACCCTGAGTACGGCTACAACCAGTACTCCTCTTACTACTGTATACCACCCTGAGTACGGGCACCCCCAGTACTCCTCATAATACTGTATACCACCCTGAGTACAGGCACCCCCAGTACTCCTCATAATACTGTATACCACCCTGAGTACAGGCACCCCCAGTACTCCTCATAATACTGTATACCACCCTGAGTACGGGCACCCCCAGTACTCCTCATAATACTGTATACCACCCTGAGTACAGGCACCCCCAGTACTCCTCATAATACTGTATACCACCCTGAGTACAGGCACCCCCAGTACTCCTCATAATACTGTATACCACCCTGAGTACAGGCACCCCCAGTACTCCTCATAATACTGTATACCACCCTGAGTACAGGCACCCCCAGTACTCCTCATAATACTGTATACCACCCTGAGTACGGGCACCCCCAGTACTCCTCATAATACTGTATACCACCCTGAGTACGGGCACCCCCAGTACTCCTCATAATACTGTATACCACCCTGAGTACGGGTACCCCCAGTACTCCTCATAATACTGTATACCACCCAGTGTACGGCTACCCCCAGTACTGCTCATAATACTGTATACCACAATGAGTACGGGTACACCCAGCATTCCTCATAATACTGTATACCACAATTATAACGGCTACATCTAGTACTGCTCATAATACTGTATACCACACTGAGAACGGCTACACACATTACTCCTCATAATACTGTATACCACAATGATTACGGGTACCCCTAGTACTCCTCATAATACTGTATACTACCCTGAGTACGGCTACACCCAGTACTCCTCATAATACTGTATACCACAATGATTACGGGTACCCCTAGTACTCCTCATAATACTGTATACCACCCTGAGTACGGCTACAACCAGTACTCCTCATAATACTGATTACCACACTGTGTACGGCTGCACCCTGTACTCCTCATAATACTGTATACCACACTGAGAACGGCTACACACATTACTCCTCATAATACTGTATACCACAATGATTACGGGTACCCCTAGTACTCCTCATAATACTGTATACCACCCTGAGTACGGCTAAACACAATTCTCCTCATAATACTGTATACCACCCTGAGTACGGCTGCACCCAGTACTCCTCATAATACTGTATACCACACTGAGAACGGCTACACACATTACTCCTCATAATACTGTATACCACCCTGAGTACGGCTACAACCAGTACTCCTCATAATACTGTATACCACATTGAGTACGGGTACCCCCAGTACTCCTCATAATACTGTATACCACACTGTGTACGGCTACCCCTAGTACTCCTCATAATATTGTATACCACCCAGTGTACGGCTACCCCCAGTACTCCTCATAATACTGTATACCACCCTGAGTACGGCTACACCCAGCATTCCTCATAATACTGTATACCACAATTATTACGGCTACATCCAGTACTCCTTATAATACTGTATACCACCCTCAGTACGGCTACACCCAGTACCGCTCATAATACTGTATACCACTCTGAGTACGGCTACCCCAAGTACTCCTCATACTACTGTATTCCTCAGTGAGTACGGCGACATCCTGTACTCCTCATAATACTGTTTACCACAATGAGTACGGCAACACTCAGTACTCCTCATAATACTGTATACCACCCTGAGTACGGCTACCCCAGTACTCCTCATAATACTGTATACCACACTGAGTACGGCTACCCCAGTACTCCTCATAATACTGTTTACCACAATGAGTACGGCTACACCCAGCATTCCTCATAATACTGTGTACCACCCTGAGTACGTCTACACCCAGTTCTCATCATAATACTGTATACCACAATGAGTACGGCTAGATCCAGGTAACAAAGTAACTACCCCCGAAACATGATTACTACCCTTAAACCTGAGCATATAATAACTCGTTTAAACATAAATACTCACTTTGAAAGGTATACTACCCCATCCGCACCCCCTTCCTTCACACCCCGAACATGGTTACTCCCTTTGAACTTAGGTACCCAATACTACCGCCAACCATGGTTACTTTTCATGAAAGTTCAGTGATTACATTTGTTTCTAAAGTATGTTTTTGTTCTATGATAGGTTTTGATGACAGATCAGTAAATGTATTTGTTTCTATAATATGCCTTTGTTCTGTTATAGCTTTTCATGAACGTACAGTGATTGCATTTATTTTTATGTTATGATTCTGTTCCTATAATTGCGCATGTGATAGCAAAATGGGTATTTATTATTGTTTTATATGTACGTACATGTATATATTTGTATCTGTATCATCATTTATTAGTATTGCCGAATCAGTTCCGACCGGCAATATTTACACCAGATGGCGGTCAGTACTTCCTGTTGTTACAAGGATGGAGCGGCTGGGAGTTTTCAGCACATCGCCATGATTGACGCCACAGACGACATCTCTGTAAGTGCGAAATTTATAAACAATATTTGTCCGCCTCTCATGCTGGAGTTCCAGGGTTGAATCCCCAGCCGGGTCATACTAAACACTTCATAACAATTGTATTAATAGTTCAGCATAATTATGCAGAGTAGAGACTAGGTCTAGTTATAGGACTTCTCAGCCCGGTATTAGTGAAAAGTGACTTGCTGGGTTGTCATGGCAGGTGTCTGCGGCGTACCATTTCATTGTGCCAGCTCTATAATGTTGAGCAATGAACTCGCAGCTACAAGTAGAACTCTTCGTGATATGACTGAACTAGGGTTGGTTAAAAGCGGCGTTAATCTCCACGCATACTGGTATTCAAATAAACAACCAATTGTATTATGTTATATACGTTACGCCTTGAATACAAGAAACAAGGTTCGCTTGAAAATGTTACAGCAACAACAATTATGTGTTTTATTCACGAAAACCAACATACAAGCAATCAATAATTATTCGAATCTGCTTAATAATTAGTGTCTTACGTTTAATGACAGTTCTATATACCGCCGTCATTAACAATGTATTTTATTGCTGTAATTTCGAAAAGAGATGCATGCATATTTTATCAACAAATGGATTTGGTACAATGTTTTCTTCTTTGTATTCAACCTAATTCTTAAATCAATCAGATGTCTCAGAATTTCAAATACTGTTTATTTAGCCTGATCTATAAATAGAACATATAATGAAGAGAAGTTTTCACCATTAATAAAGAAACCGCAGTCAATCGCTACGCTTCCGCCTTTTCGGTATCGTACTGGTCAAAACTTTGCTTCATAGAGTCTATCCTATACATACATGCAAACCATATATTAATATACATATATCTAAGAACAGCGCATACGCCTATATAGTAGACCGTTTCCACCACCCCGCAAATGATACCATATTCCATGCCCTGTTCGAATATGTTCGAAATTCGTATTTTCCCTCAGTTGTAAGACGGAAGTTTTTCACCCCTTCTATGGGCATTAGTATTCGAGAAAAGGTTGCAATAGAAATATTACAAAATCTCCACATGAATGTCTAACATCATACTCCAACCCCTCTGTTAAGTGGCACGCCGTTTCCAAACCCTCTGTTAACCGGCTCGCCGTATTCCATACACTGGTAAATAGTACGAAGTATTCCATCCCTTCTGCCGTAGTCCATACACTCTGGTAAATGCTTTCTGTTACTTGGTACGCCGTATTCCACTTCCTCTTAACTGCTACGTCGTATACTGATTTGGTATGCTACCCTTTAGTGAGGACTAAAAGCATGCACACGTGTATTCCTACTTCCTAACGTACGTACACGTGATGGAAAGGAATGCCAATTAGTTTATGACAACCTGTACGTAATAGTTTGATATGAATAACATGCATATAAACACATAATACAAGTAGGTCAGGGTACATAGTCTGCCATGTCCAGTGTTTCTTGTCTTGTATAAGCGGTACGGAAAAACGCTAACCGTGATTCCCAATATCAAACGGTATGGGTTTTTCCAAATATCCCGTCCCACAAAGATGTAACGTATTTAAGCATACAATATTGCTTTTGTATGATAGTAAAAAAATCCTAATTTAAGGCAAAACAACGCGCTTTTCCCAGTTGAATGTGTACCGGTATCATTCCCAAAATGGTGAAACAAATCGCTGATTTCATATATTCAACTTACGCAATTTAATATACTTACTTGACACGATATCTCCTTTAAGCACAGGAAAACGACTGACAAAATAAAATAAAATCAATTCAAACAAGTGATCGAGGTGTTGCGAATGAGTTGTTTACTGAAGTCTGATTGGACGATATGAAAGAGGAAAAAAATCAATAAACAGAACCGCAAGTTTCTCAACGGAAAAAGGCCATTCGATTACGTGTATTAAAACCCTACTTACATTTCTGTATTCAATTATTTTACCTTGCCGTTTATTTATACATTTAATTAATAAATTTCATAGTCAATATTCGCAACTGCCTGATATTTGACGACGTATCCTGATATGATGGCAGCATGACGCTAGTGATACAGTATGTATAATGGCGCTGTTATTTAAAATGAAATATTAAGCACGGGAGTTGGAAGAGTCGAATATCACACTATCAGTGAACAAATGGGTGTACTCAATCAATCAATTATTTTATTCAGCATAAACATCATACAATGTTCATCGCCTATTACAATGAGGCGGTTACATTACATTGAGAAGAGCATGTATAATAATACCATGGAGTAAAGCTACAAAAGAGCACTTACACCTAGTATTTTAAACAAACAATTTCGAATTACTGGAATGAACACACTACATCCACTTCTGAAACGGAGTCGACAATCGTATATTGTGTGTTACCGTCATTCATATGTAAGTCAGTTCTCGTATCATCATATAAAAGCTATACTAGTTAAATTAATATAAGTATTGTCGCAGGATAATGTTGTTACCCGATAATAATTGCTGCTTATGTGATTTGTTGGTAAATTGAAGATGGTCAATGTTCACGAAACTACCATTTTGTCTCATTAACAATGTACACTAGATTCTCAGTCGATGTTAACATACGTCCGCGATCTATACTAATGTATGAAACATCAAAGGTAGCAATTGGAACCTAATATAGGTGTGTGGTCCCGTGAGATGTAATGGTCCATACAGTGTCCAGAGTAACTAAGACAATGCATTTTTTGTTATATTTTGATATAAATATCCGATATGTTTTGTCTTTTTATCATTAAGTATGAATCTCTCGCTAGAAATATAATTATATTATATCGTATTGCTCAGATAAGGTGAATTTCGGTAAATGGCATTTCCATTACCTACATATTCAGGGTTACATGGGACGGAGCCTCAAGGCTCCGGCTATATTTATCCTAGACTCAGTAGCTGCTACCGATGTTGGACTGTGTATCAACGTTATTTTACTGTTCTTAGAACAACTGTATTTTAGTAAGAGTACTGGGTGGCAGTCAAATTGTTATACCGGCATTTTATGGGTCTTCTACTACTTGAATTACGTACCAATTTTGGTTCGTGTAATTGTTGTTTATTTTGGTTCGTGTAAATGTTGTTTATTTTGGTTCGTGTAATTGTTGTTTGTTTTGGTTCGTGTAATTGTTGTTTGGTTCGTGTAATTGTTGTTTGTTTTGGTTCGTGTAATTGTTGTTTGGTTCGTGTAATTGTTGCTTGTTTTGGTTCGTGTAAATGTTGTTTGTTTTGGTTCGTGCAATTGTTGTTTGTTTTGGTTCGTGTGTAATTGTTGTTTGTTATGGTTCGTGTAAGTGTTGTTTGTTTTGGTTCGTGTAAATGTTGTTTGTTTTGGTTCGTGTACTTGTTGTTTGTTTTGGTTCGTGTAATTGTTGTTTGGTTCGTGTAATTGTTGTTTGTTTTGGTTCGTGTAATTGTTGTTTGTTTTGGTTTGTGTAATTGTTGTTTGTTTTGGTTCGTGTAATTGTTGTTTGTTTTGGTTCGTGTAATTGTTGTTTGGTTTGTGTAATTGTTGTTTGTTTTGGTTCGTGTAAATGTTGTTTGTTTTGGTTCGTGTAATTGTTGTTTGTTTTGGTTCATGTAAATGTTGTTTGTTTTGGTTCGTTTAATTGTTGTTTGTTTTGGTTCGTGTAATTGTTGTTTGGTTCGTGTAATTGTTGTTTGTTTTGGTTCGTGTAAATGTTGTATGTTTTGTTTCGTGTAATTGTTGTTTGTTTTGGTTCGTGTAATTGTTGTTTGTTTTGGTTCGTGTAAATGTTGTTTGTTTTGGTTCGTGTAATTGTTGTTTGTTTTTGTTCGTGTAATTGTTGTTTGGTTTGTGTAATTGTTGTTTGTTTTGGTTCGTGTAAATGTTGTTTGTTGTGATTCGTGGAATTGTTGTTTGTTTTGGTTCGTGTAATTGTTGTTTGTTTTGGTTCGTGTAAATGTTGTTTGTTTTGGTTCGTGTAATTGTTGTTTGTTTTGTTTGTGTAATTGTTGTTTGTTTTGGTTCGTGTAAATGTTGTTTGTATTGGTTCGTGTAATTGTTGTTTGTTTTGGTTCGTGTAAATGTTGTTTGTTTTGGTTCGTGTAATTGATGTTTATTTTGGTTCGTGTAATTGTTGTTTATTTTGGTTCGTGTAAATGTTGTTTGTTTTGGTTCGTGTTATTGTTGTTTGTTTTGGTTCGTGTAATTGTTGTTTGTTTTGGTTCGTGTAATTGTTGTTTGTTTGGGTTCGTGTAATTGTTGTTTGTTTTGGTTCGTGTAATTGTTGTTTGGTTCGTGTAATTGTTGTTTGTTTTGGTTCGTGTAATTGTTGTTTGTTTTGGTTTGTGTAATTGTTGTTTGTTTTGGTTCGTGTAATTGTTGTTTGTTTTGGTTCGTGTAATTGTTGTTTGGTTTGTGTAATTGTTGTTTGTTTTGGTTCGTGTAAATGTTGTTTGTTTTGGTTCGTGTAATTGTTGTTTGTTTTGGTTCATGTAAATGTTGTTTGTTTTGGTTCGTTTAATTGTTGTTTGTTTTGGTTCGTGTAATTGTTGTTTGGTTCGTGTAATTGTTGTTTGTTTTGGTTCGTGTAAAAGTTGTATGTTTTGTTTCGTGTAATTGTTGTTTGTTTTGGTTCGTGTAATTGTTGTTTGTTTTGGTTCGTGTAAATGTTGTTTGTTTTGGTTCGTGTAATTGTTGTTTGTTTTTGTTCGTGTAATTGTTGTTTGGTTTGTGTAATTGTTGTTTGTTTTGGTTCGTGTAAATGTTGTTTGTTGTGATTCGTGTAATTGTTGTTTGTTTTGGTTCGTGTAATTGTTGTTTGTTTTGGTTCGTGTAAATGTTGTTTGTTTTGGTTCGTGTAATTGTTGTTTGTTTTGTTCGTGTAATTGTTGTTTGTTTTGGTTCGTGTAAATGTTGTTTGTATTGGTTCGTGTAATTGTTGTTTGTTTTGGTTCGTGTAAATGTTGTTTGTTTTGGTTCGTGTAATTGATGTTTATTTTGGTTCGTGTAATTGTTGTTTATTTTGGTTCGTGTAAATGTTGTTTGTTTTGGTTCGTGTTATTGTTGTTTGTTTTGGTTCGTGTAATTGTTGTTTGTTTTTGTTCGTGTAATTGTTGTTTGTTTGGGTTCGTGTAATTGTTGTTTGTTTTGGTTCGTGTAAATGTTGTTTGTTTTGGTTCGTGTAATTGTTGTTTGTTTTTGTTCGTGTAATTGTTGTTTGGTTTGTGTAATTGTTGTTTGTTTTGGTTCGTGTAAATGTTGTTTGTTGTGATTCGTGTAATTGTTGTTTGTTTTGGTTCGTGTAATTGTTGTTTGTTTTGGTTCGTGTAAATGTTGTTTGTTTTGGTTCGTGTAATTGTTGTTTGTTTTGTTCGTGTAATTGTTGTTTGTTTTGGTTCGTGTAAATGTTGTTTGTATTGGTTCGTGTAATTGTTGTTTGTTTTGGTTCGTGTAAATGTTGTTTGTTTTGGTTCGTGTAATTGTTGTTTATTTTGGTTCGTTTTATTGTTGTTTATTTTGGTTCGTGTAAATGTTGTTTGTTTTGGTTCGTGTAAATGTTGTTTGTATTGGTTCGTGTAATTGTTGTTTGTTTTGGTTCGTGTCAATGTTGTTTGTTTTGGTTCGTGTAATTGTTGTTTGTTTTGGTTCGTGTAATTGTTGTTTATTTTGGTTCGTGTAAATGTTGTTTGTTTTGGTTCGTGTAATTGTTGTTTGTTTTGGTTCGTGTAATTGTTGTTTGTTTTGGTTCGTGTAATTGTTGTTTGTTTTGGTTCGTGTAATTGTTGTTTGGTTTGTGTAATTGTTGTTTGTTTTGGTTCGTGTAAATGTTGTTTGTTGTGATTCGTGTAATTGTTGTTTGTTTTGGTTCGTGTAATTGTTGTTTGTTTTGGTTCGTGTAATTGTTGTTTGTTTTGTTCGTGTAATTGTTGTTTGTTTTGGTTCGTGTAAATGTTGTTTGTATTGGTTCGTGTAATTGTTGTTTGTTTTGGTTCGTGTAAATGTTGTTTGTTTTGGTTCGTGTAATTGATGTTTATTTTGGTTCGTGTAATTGTTGTTTATTTTGGTTCGTGTAAATGTTGTTTGTTTTGGTTCGTGTAAATGTTGTTTGTTTTGGTTCGTGTAAATGTTGTTTGTTTTGGTTCGTGTAAATGTTTTTTGTTTTGGTTCGTGTAATTGCTGTTTGTTTTGGTTCGTGTAATTGTTGTTTGTTTTGGTTCGTGTAAATGTTTTTTGTTTTGGTTCGTGTAATTGCTGTTTGTTTTGGTTCGTGTAATTGTTGTTTGTTTTGGTTCGTGTAAATGTTGTTTGTTTTGGTTCGTGTAATTGTTGTTTGTTTTGGTTCGTGTAATTGTTGTTTGTTTTTGTTCGTGTTATTGTTGTTTGGTTTGTGTAATTGTTGTTTGTTTTGGTTCGTGTAAATGTTGTTTGTTGTGATTCGTGTTATTGTTGTTTGTTTTGGTTCGTGTAATTGTTGTTTGTTTTGGTTCGTGTAAATATTGTTTGTTTTGGTTCGTGTAATTGTTGTTTGTTTTGTTCGTGTAATTGTTGTTTGTTTTGGTTCGTGTAAATGTTGTTTGTATTGGTTCGTGTAATTGTTGTTTGTTTTGGTTCGTGTAAATGTTGTTTGTTTTGGTTCGTGTAATTGTTGTTTATTTTGGTTCGTGTAATTGTTGTTTGTTTTGGTTCGTGTAAATGTTGTTTGTTTTGGTTCGTGTAATTTTTGTTTGTTTTGGTTCGTGTAAATGTTGTTTGTTTTGGTTCGTGTAATTGTTGTTTGTTTTGGTTCGTGTAATTGTTGTTTGTTTTGGTTCGTGTAATTGTTGTTTACTTTGGTTCGTGTAAATGTTGTTTGTTTTGGTTCGTGTAATTGTTGTTTGTTTTGGTTCGTGTAATTGTTGTTTGTTTTGGTTCGTGTAATTGTTGTTTGTTTGGGTTCGTGTAATTGTTGTTTGTTTTGGTTCGTGTAAATGTTGTTTGTTTTGGTTCGTGTAATTGTTGTTTGTTTTGGTTCTAAATATAATGTATGTAATATGTCATGGTTGTAAACGTATATGTCATGTTTGTATAAACGTATGTACGTATTAATCAACATGGTAACAAGCATATTGACCATTTTAATTAGAAATGTTTTTTGGTGAAGAATGCAAGCACATTGGTAATACGGACCGTCAGTAAAGTGTTTTCATTTACTGGGACTGCGTGTCTTGTAGTTTGACTGTCAGTAAAGTGTTTTCATTTATTGGGTTAAAACTTGTCTTCACTAAACAACGGGTGTCTATGTCATTGTTTATTTAAATTTTGTGGTAAACAAACAAATTAATCACCAATTAAATTGCAACTATTAATAACTATTAAAAATCCGTGGTGTCATGTATATCTGTACTCATATTTACATTATAGTATATGTGTTTATCATACGGATAACAAGTTTTATTTGACTCATTTGATATAATACATGTGTTAAGGAAATTGTGATGAATTGTAATTTATTTATGCAAGGAAGTGTTATATAAACGCCTTCTCATTGTATCAGCTCAGTTAAGATAAACTGCATATTTGGACATGCATTGTTTGTAATAACTACACTGTTGCCATGCCTTGTAATTGTATTTTGTATCCTCATGGGCTTTTAAGCCTATTGGAAATTGTAAATAAAGATCTATCTATCTATCTAACTAAGTTAAATAATAATCATCTGACTCAAATTAATTCAATTAAAAGGTATGATGACTTTCCCTGAGGAACAACCGCTCATTGTAACCTCATCTCACTCTTGACATCCATTGCGCATTCAAAGCTATGCCTTTTGTTACATTCAAATTTCTAACGATTGACATGGCTCGGACATGGACAAAACAAATTGCATTGGAAGACTTCCGATAATAAACGAAGACGATCCGGAAATATAATTAGCTTAAATAAAACAATTACGAATGAACATGTAAACATTCACTATGTTCATCTTTTTTTTAAACAATAACTGGTAAAATAATAGAAGTATCACGTGGTAATATGTGTCACGTGGTAATTATTTATACACGTGTAATGAAAATGCCTTTGGAAGTTTTACTTAGTGACGAGCGTGATTCGGTGGTAGAGTACCGAACTTGAGATCGGAGGGTCCCCGGTTCGATCCTCCTCTGCAACATGTTCGTTGTGTCCTCGAGCAAGACACTTTACCCACATTGCTTAGTACTGGTTCTACCCAGGAAGCCTGCACATAATACCCGAAAGGGGGTGATGCAGTATTAATAGCCAGATAGACTGAACTATAATAGTAGCGGGATTACTTCCCTTGTTTTGAGAGACCCCATTGGCATAAATTATAAAAAGGCGCCCATAATTAATTTCGAGTTGGCAGCAGAGCGTTGTTATGCATTGGCGTAGCTACTATTAGGCCATATAAGTCCTGGCCTATAAATTCATTTGAAAAATCACTGGAGGTAAACCCGGTATCAGCGCAAATGGATTCTCGACGGAAACCAGTCACGGTTGCTCAACGAAAAGTCAATACTGCCTGTATTATGTAGTTATGCGGCATAACAATGCCATTGTAAATCTCTCAAGGTGTCCTGACGATTGTAATTCTAATGTCACGGTTTCTCCCTTACAGTGTCAAGGATTTTCTACGACAATTACAGGGTTCTCTAATGGAGGGAATCATAACTACTAGTAGGTTTGAGAGTGTGATGGAGGTTTCTTTTGAGGAAGAATATTCCATATGCATAAAGGAAGTAGATATTAATACATCTATGGAAGATGAAAGTGATGAGTCCACCTTAAAGGGACACACGCCAATCGAGTTTAGTCAAACTTACTTTTTCTACATAAAAATTGCATTTGTTTAATCATTAATATTAATTACAAGAATAGTACACGGAAAATTGTTTTTTTGCATATATTATTAACAGTTGATTATATTTCACCAGTAATATATTCAAACCCATGGTAGAATAACGAAGAAAAGTTGAACAATCAACATTGTATTTAAATATGCAAATAGGTTTAAAGTCAAAAAGATACTGGATTAATAAATCGAACGGCTTATTTTAATGCTCAACCCGGGGCTAGAGGGCATACACAGTAGCAAGCTTTTTTCACTACCGTTCATGAATAATCTCAATCAAACCGAGACTGCAGCATTTTTTTATTTATCGTAATTGCTCATGTTAAATTACACCAGTGAATACATAGAGGATCTTAAACGAGTTCCCATTTCATATAAGATTTATGAAACGAGTTATGAATTGGGGGGAGGGGGGGGGGGGGGGGGGGGGGGGTCTACATTTTTTTTTATTCTACAGTAGTGGTTATTTCATTTTGTCAAATGTTACTTCTCAAATTTAAAAAATATTTCTTTAAATACCATACAAGTGTGATGTCATATACGCCAAAACGCACCATTAGGGACCAGGCAATATTTATCTGGGCGTTGGGACCGGTGCAAAATGGTTTGGACAGGTACTTTTTTTGTCATGACAAACCATGGGATAATACTTTTTTTCCGTATGTTTGGCTTGGGGCGTACAGTTTTTTTTTTATAGCATTTTTATTTGCACCAGTCCCAACACCACGATAACTAATCAATATTGCCTGATCCTTTACATAGCTAAGTTTAAAAAAACAAGGGAGCATGTCCCCGTACCTCCCTACTTTGTCGGGCCTATATATGCATTTCAGGTCAGCTACGTCCCTGGTTTGTGAACATCTGGAAAGCTGTTGAATGGAATGGCTGGCCGTAGGTTTTGGGACTCTGGTGGAAGTCTTTGGTAAAATAGGGACTCTGAGGATTCCAGTGTATACTCAGGGTTGTTGAGTCCTCTGTAACCAATGCGACATAACTGGTATTAGACTATTTTAAAGCAGTTGCAGCTGATGTTTGATAATTTAAAGGCAACTATAACGTTTTAGGATTGTAGGGAAAATAGTTCAAGAATGACTTCCGGTGTTTTCATGATCAGGTCAGAGAGACCGTGACATTGACATTGAAGACTGAAGGTATAATAGTGAATAAATTACAGCGTGAGAGAGGTTGTTTGGGTTAACTGGGTTAGTGTGACCTTAACCTTTGACCTACTGACCCTAAAATTAATAGGAGTCGACATTTTAACACGGGTATTATTTCCGTAAAGTTTTAAGATGGCCTTATACTTACAAGTTACAGATAGGAGAATGTTTCTCAGGATTCGGCCATTGTCAATTCCAAGTGTCCATGGTGACCTTCCTCCTCTCACTACGGACAATGCACATCTATGTCGTTTACGACGGGTGAGGGTATACTTTTGGAGTTATCATAGATAAATAGATAGATAAACTTTATTAATACAAAAGACCAAATGGCCTATCAGTATACAATACAAAATACACATAATATTTATAATTAAACAGTCAATGGTTTGCAGTCATCAATTTTAACTGTATTTCTAGTATGTAGTATATTCATTTTTGTCCAACTGTAAATACATGTTTGTTATTTTCAAATATATATTTATACATATAATCGTTATAACCTTATATTTTCTTATTTTCTTAAGGTAAGGCTTACATCAAAGTAGAAAAGTATATGACTTTTCACATCAGACAGATATGTCACTTGACATTATATGATAAATAAACAAATAAGAGGAGGAATTCTCCTATGTTATATCGTAAGTTTCGTTTCTTTTTTGAAAGCTTTTAAAAATAAAAATAGAGAGATTTCTAACAATTTTAACATTTTTTGATTGCAACAATTCTATAAATTTGGGTATATTCGACCTTTTCCAATAAAACTTTTTAATATACACCTCTCTAAAATCATGATAAAGTGGACATTCTAGTATAAAATGAAATTCGTCCTCTAAATAATTACAAAGTTTACATTTTCTTTCTGAAAGTGGTATTTTTTCAGGTTTGTGCCACCTTCCAGTCTCTATTATAATTTTTGTTATCATTCAACAAATGGGATATTACACCGTGTACAATAAATATATTATCAATAGTTCCCATATGTTTTCTAAAACCAGCTTGTGCTTCTATATAAACTTGATATATAAACTTGATATTTATCCGCACAATCGTTTAATCTATTGTTTAAAATCCTTGTAAAAAGTTTTCCCAAAGTACTAAGTAAGGTTATGCCTCTATAATTTTCCGGTTTATTAACATCCCCCTTTTTGTGCAATGGTGTGACACTTTCTGACCATCTTTCTGGGAAATATCCCATGTCTAAGATTTTGTTGAACAATTTACTTAAATAACCAATTAAATAGTTGATCCCATACTTAAACAATTCGTTAATGACAAAATCTGGCCCTCCTGAACGGTTTAAACCTAATTCCCTGCATGCTTTGCTTATTTCACCGTGTGTTATTGTGTGATCTAATTCTTCAAACATGATTTGTATTTCACCATTAAGATATCTTTCATTAAAAAATATAACATCTTCATCTGGTTGAAAAAAAAACCGATTCTGGATTATTTACCGACTTGAAATATTCTGCAAAATGAGACCCCTTTAGCGACTTTGATTTATTTGGTGTTGACAAACCTTTTAACATTTTCCAGTACTTTTTCGCATTTTTGTAACGCATGTTTTCTAATCGTTTTGTTTGTTTTTTATCAAACTCACATTTTTTGTTTCTAATAATATTTTTATATTCAGTTCGAGCTTTCGTTAAACTGTGTCTGTTTTCATCGGTTTTGTTAATTCTAAAATAGTTAAGTTTTCGCATGTGCCTATGTACATATTAGGTCATGGTGACCTTGACCTTCTGACTTTTTAACCCCAAAAGCAATAGGACTTCCCTTACCAAAGACGAATTGCCTATATAATTTCAGGAGTGTAGGTTTTATACTCCTGGAGTTATCACTTGAAATATGTATGCCCCTATGAGGTTACTGTGTCCTTGACTTTTGGCCTAGTGAGCCCGAAATCAACAGAGTTCCTTCTCTGACCAAGGGCAATGTATCAATGAAGTTTTAATACGAGTGTCTTTTTTTTAAAGTTATCACACGGAATAAATATATCCACATGAGGTCACAGCGACCTTCACCTTTAACCTACTGACCCCAAACACAAAATGGTTCCACTGCTCACCAAGGGCTATTTACCTAAGAAGTTTCATGAGTGTTATGGTTGCAGTTATCGCTTGGAATGCATATTTTCATACAAGGTCATGCTGACCTTCACCCTTGACAGCCTAGACCCCAAAACAAATGTTCCTGCTCTCACCTAGGGAAATGTAAATGAAGTTTCATGATGGTGGGTGTTATGCTTTTGAAATCTTGGTGCATAATGCATATTTTCATGAACGCATGGTGACCTTGCCCTTCTACCATCTGACCCCAAAACAATGAGATTCCTCCTTTCTCCAAGCGCAATTTACCTGTTTGGGTGCTATAGTTTAAAAATTATCGTCTGGAATGAGCAATTGTTTATCGACAGATGACCCCATCAGTGTATGTTCAGACGTTAGAAGAGCCATTTCTATTGATACATAGACATAGTGAATTCGTGGGCAGTACCTCCTCATTGAAAAGTAAAATTGATTGTAAAATAGACAATATTTTTTTCACATAGTATCAATTGAATGGGGGTTGGGGGGATTTTTTTCACCACAAAGTATCAATTAAATGTATATGTCATCATAACTTCTACCGAGAACCAAAAGTAGAGTTTTACCATATAAAAAGATTTATTCCTCAACATATTTTTTATAAAAATTCCATCGAATTTTATGTCACGCCTACACAGTCTTGATCAACATGAAAAACACAGAATCGTTTTTAAAATCTATTTTTAGCCGTGACGGCCATCTTGAATTTCTGACCGACCTGATTTTTTGCAAGGATAAACTAGACATCAAGAGCAAAATTCCTGTGAAGTTTCATGAACATCCGCCAAGTAGTTTCAGAGGAGTAGTCGCCACAAACAAAAATTTACGGACGGACAGAAGACGGACAGACGACGGACACCGCATCGAATCATAAGCTCTGCTGATCTTTGATCTAAAATGAACGTTTTAAAATGTATTTTTACATTTGTGTTCTTCTTGTATTTTACTTATGTTACTTTCATTTATTTTGTTACTTTTTTTTTACTTTGATCAACAGAGCTAAAATGAATATCTAAAAATGTATTTTTAACATTTGTGTCCTTTTTTTTTTTTTACTTTTGTCACAATATATATTTTACATATTGTGTCTCCTAACGTGTTACATTTGTCGTATTTGTTTACATAATTGTGTGACTTTTTTCACATTTGTAACCATTTTTACAACCCACAACATGCATTTTGGCCACAAAAACAAATTAAATCTACGAAAACTACCGACATTTTTCAGAGACAATATTCTCTATGCGTTAATTACCAATAAAATCACAAAAAGCATAACACAGATTGTGTAGATGGCAGCTTTTGATTATCAACAATCCTCAAATTACCTCCCTTTAACATTTCCATATCATCCATAAAAGTGTATTTCTTGGCAAATTTGAAACTGTTTAATGGGATATGTAGTACCCACTTAATTGTGCTTACAAACATCAAACATGGTTTTATTAAAACGCTGTTTAAGCTTTTATACGCCCTCAAAAACTGGCCAATGGAAATACCAGCAAAGAAAGTCGGACGTTTCTTTTTTAGTACAGTATATTAATGGACTACGAAGATTTTAAATATATCCAAGACTTTAGAAGTTTGAACAAACAAAACTACATATGTACCATAAAAACGTTACGTTTTTTTTCCTTCAGTATAAAACGAACGAATAAAAAACTAGTTTAATACGGTACAGTGTTGTTATTGAATTTATTGCGGATAGCCGTATATATACATTTCTTCAGTACGTTTCGATACTATTTCTTTACACAAAGTGTCATAATTTACTATACACGGGGGTATTTAAAAACTGAAAAATTGTTCATCTCCGGCGTCTCAACTAGCAACCTTCTCTGGTGCCGGTGTAGCATGAGATTCGCGTGCATCGAAGTTTGTTTAAAATGCCAGTCGAGCCTCACCTAAGACGAATATTTAATCAAATTAGTTGTATTTTTGCAGATTGTACGTAATATCTTTAAATGGTGTTAAATAAATTAAAATCAAGAAAAGTTAAAAAAATCTGATAAATGCCACCGGATGGTCTTTTAATCCGGGCACCAATTATCACTGGATTAAGGGCTTCCCACACATGTACAAGAACACATGTCCAGGATAGTAAAGAGCTGCGTCTAAATGTTCTCGCCTCTCGCCGCTGCGGGTTCGAATCCCACTGGGAGCCCGCGAGCTCGACTTGTCAAATGAGAAAATGTCGAATCTTATGGATGGTGAGAACTATGTACAGTACTGGTTCTACGCAGGAAAATGCAGTGGCGTGCCTCTACCAAAAAACAACCGACCGCCATATTTGGCCTAACATTTTATTTACTATTTAAAGATGCTCTACCTATATATTTTTGTCCACCAATTGATATCAACTTTACTTAATTGTAAAGAGGACTATGAAAAAGATAAACGGCAATAATTTCACCCCATGTAATATGCATTTTGCTGGGGGAAAACAGGATAGAAAAGATCGGATTTTTGAAATTGTATTCGTAATTGTTTTAGACAAGCCGATTACGGAGATTTTCCGATCTTATTCGTTTACAATCGGAACTGCCTCGTCGGATTGGCGACGAGTTCCGATCGATTCGTTTACTATCGGAACTGCCCCGAGAAGTTTGTTTTCGTTCAACTGAATCAATCGGAACTGCCTCGTCGGATTCCGTCACTCGGGATTCCCGAGTACGGAAATTGGCGAAGAGTTCCGATTGCAACTGAATGGCATTGCGCATGTCCGATAAAATCGTAAAAACTCGTAGTTCTCCGGCAGGAATAAATGGCTGGGGAGCATTTTATTCAAGATATTGTTTTGATCATAATTAATAATTTACAGAACTGGAATACGAACCTTGTTGCTTCTTAGAATACTCATAAAATAGCTTTGCATACATATAAATGCAGTAATATTGAGTTTTTAATATTTTACATTAAAAATCGCGTAGATATAGGTGGTGCCTCTTTAAAAACTAAGTCTATAAAACTGATAAATACATTGCTTATAAAAACTCACAAAATACATATTTTTATAAAATATGGGGTTGATATGAGAACAGCTTTGCTGAACCATACTATTATGACTCTAGACACTTGCTGCAATATATAGCATTTACCTTTTGACCTTCCATTTTCTATATTATTTTTTTTCAAGTACAGTCTGTATGTCTTTCCATTAGACAAATACTTCTTTTTCTTGAGTATAATTACCATGCCATTTGTTTCTACTAAAAACCTTCACTATGTTTCTTCTTCCAAAATATATTGAATGAATGTTTGTGTAATAAAGGGGTATGACAAACACTAAAATTTACAAAACAATTCATTCTTCTACTGCTTTTAATAATATACACTGAACAAAATTGCTAAGTATCAACTTTTGTATCTTAACTCATTTTCTTATTTTAAATATGTTTTAGAATAGATATATGATAAGTATTTTGTTTTGACCCATAGTTTGTAAAACATTTATTTTTTGTTTAAATTGTTACATCTTTTGAGAGTTACCCTCCCTTTATATGAAAACATGAAATGTACTGATAAAACACATAACATGAGTCAAAGATATAAAATTCTTAAAATTGGTATGAAATAATAGAAAAAAACATAAATATTTGACCCATTTATCGCAGATTTTCCGTCTATAAAAAAATGAAATATGGATAATCTTAAATTACCTCCCTTTCAATTGAATATTGTTTGAAATTCAAGTAACTGTAATTCAGCGTTAACATTAAATATTTCGAAAATTTCTTTTGCAAACGCATTTGTAGTGGTAATGCTAGTCAAAGATGTCAAAATAATATTAACTAGAATTAGGAACATCGAAAGCTTCACTAATTCGAAGTACTTAATAAAATCCTATATACCCAGTTGTGTAAGTGTTATAACTTATTTCTAAGAAAACACATTGACATACAGTTTTAAAATATGTTCATGCAATCAGAGCAGACGATTTTGCAGTTTAACCGTATCTCTAACCAGGCTCAAAATACACAAAACAATGAGAATATTATTGACATATTCTTAGGTTGATACTTAGCAATTTGGTTTAGTATATTTACTCTATTATGTTGTTTAATGGAAAGCTAGATACCTGTCATTTCCCCCTTAATATTCTACATCATGATGTGAGATATAGCATATACAGTTTTCTTGTATAAGTAAAAATAAGTACACATTTCATGTCAATATGCATTGAAGCATACACAAACATAATTCATACACCTAGAAAAACAACTTTCTATCTATTACTTGATCATGGGTGTCATGGGCGAAGTACAAGTTAATAATTTACAGAGTTGTAGATAAGCTGAGTATGTGAAAACGCTAATAATTTACAGAGTTGTAGATAAGCTGAGTATGTGAAAACGCTAATAATTTACAGAGTTGTAGATAAGCTGAGTATGTGAAAACGCTAATAATTTACAGAGTTGTAGATAAGCTGAGTATGTGAAAACGCTAATAATTTACAGAGTTGTAGATAAGCTGAGTATGTGAAAAATTTACAGAGCTGTAGATAGGCTGAGTATGTGAAAACGATAATAATTTAAAGAGCTGTAGATAAGCTGAGTATGTGAAAACGCTAATAATTTACAGAGCTGTAGATAAGCTGAGTATGTGAAAACGCTAATAATTTACAGAGTTGTAGATAAGCTGAGTATGTGAAAACGCTAATAATTTACAGAGTTGTAGATAAGCTGAGTATGTGAAAACGCTAATAATTTACAGAGTTGTAGATAAGCTGAGTATGTGAAAACGCTAATAATTTACAGAGTTGTAGATAAGCTGAGTATGTGAAAAATTTACAGAGCTGTAGATAGGCTGAGTATGTGAAAACGCTAATAATTTAAAGAGCTGTAGATAAGCTGAGTATGTGAAAACGCTAATAATTTACAGAGCTGTAGATAAGCTGAGTATGTGAAAACGCTAATAATTGACAGAGCTGTAGATAAGCTGAGTATGTGAAAACGCTAATAATTTACAGAGCTGTAGGTAGGCTGAGTATGTGAAAACGCTAATAATTGACAGAGCTGTAGATAAGCTGAGTATGTGAAAACGCTAATAATTGACAGAGCTGTAGATAAGCTGAGTATGTGAAAACGCTAATAATTGACAGAGCTGTAGATAAGCTGAGTATGTGAAAACGCTAATAATTGACAGAGCTGTAGATAAGCTGAGTATGTGAAAACGCTAATAATTTACAGAGCTGTAGATAAGCTGAGTATGTGAAAACGCTAATAATTGACAGAGCTGTAGATAAGCTGAGTATGTGAAAACGCTAATAATTGACAGAGCTGTAGATAAGCTGAGTATGTGAAAACGCTAATAATTTACAGAGCTGTAGATAAGCTGAGTATGTGAAAACGCTAATAATTGACAGAGCTGTAGATAAGCTGAGTATGTGAAAACGCTAATAATTTACAGAGCTGTAGGTAAGCTGAGTATGTGAAAACGCTAATAATTTACAGAGTTTTAGATACTGAAGAGGAGATTCATACTCTTCCTGCAAACACCCTCCGTTTAAAAATATCATGCCACATACAATTCTAAATACTCTTAACGTTTATAAAAATCATGAGGCATTATATTTCTTTGAAATCATAATACTTGTTTTAGGCTATAACTATCTGTAACAAAAAAAGGCAATAGCATACGAGTTACCGCCCTTAAAGAACGTCAAAGACATTTGCAGCTCTGTACACGATGGTTTGTAACATTAATACGATTACAACGCTGTCACAACAAACTCAAATTATTAAAAAACAACTCTTCATTACGTGGTCCGAGTATTAACTTTCACACCCCATCCAACCCCTTGTCCAAGAAGCAAAAACGGGATTGACTGGGGTATGAAATAAAACCTTCATTTTGGCTTAAAAAGATTGCATATTGTAAAACATTTAATAGGTAATTTTAAAATGGTTATCGCCTTTATTTTTAGTAAAAAATGTTTTTAAACATGTGTTTTTGTCGAAATATCCATTATAAACCACTGGTAATATAAACTTTCCCACAGCTTAATAAAGTTAAGACTGGACCACATAACGTACCCATGACCTGACGAAATGATAGAAAGGGAAAATTCCCTAGTTAACAACTCTCTTATGTAAATTCAACACTTCTGTTACTGTTTTGTATTTTTTATAAATAAATACATACAATATTGTAAGGTGCATCGGGTGATGGCCCGCCCCGACCCCCATGCACCAATGACGGGGAGAATAAATGGATCACCAAATTGGTGGATGAAAATTAAAAAAAAAAAAATGTTGGAAATGGAATGTGCGGTACATTTGAAATAAAGATGTTTCATTTATAAAAATATATATATTTGGCCTGACATATGCTAAAAAATTACGTAAACCACCATTTAAACAAACAAACAAACAAACACACATGTACAAGTCGACGAAACCGGTTCGTACTTCTCGACAAAAGGATCGAACCGGGTGGGTGACGATTACGCTTTACACAGAGCTATCCAGGCAGCCAGACTCTTTGAGTTATCTGGCGTGACCCAGGTGACCCAGTGGATAGCACTGTGGAACTGAAGTCCGGCGGTGCAGGGTTAGCACTTTCTCAAAGTTCACAGTGACTAGTCTCAGATTCGGTGTATTGTAATCTTTGGGGTGGGGTGTGTGGGGTGTGGGGTGGGGGTGGGGGACGGGTGGAGGATACAATATGGGAAAGGGGTTGTGTGGAGGATACAATATGGGAAAAGCGCAATACATGGTGCTTAAACATAAACATAGTAAACTATTGCGCATTTAATTACGATGTGGGCATTACCACAATAATTTTACAGACGTTTTGGGGAAAAGTAAGAAAACTACGAAGACTATATTACATGTAATAACTATAGTAGACGAACATTCCTGACACTTTTCTATGTTCAGTTCTCTTTTTTTAAACGAAATTAGTTCAGCATTGAAAACAAGTTAGAATCAGTAGGAAAAGTTTTGATTTCATGTTCTTGTTACCGAAAACGCGCATCTTTTAAACAGTCTATTCCCGCCCGCGTTAATAGTGAAGAGGTTTGTTCATAACCTCTATGCGACTTAGTGTTTACCACAGGTGTATCGGTAGTCTCTAAATAGGTCACGCTGTAAACCATGAATAGCGCTGGAAGTAGAATCGTAATTGAAAATATGAGGCAACTGATTGGTTGACAAAGATGTATGAACACTGAAGCCAACTGTAGCTTAGGGAGCGGTATTATAACAAGACACGTATCAATGGCACGATGTAATGGACAGAATCAGCAATGTGATGGGGTGAATGACATGATGGAAGCTACGATGGAACTTTGCAAGATAATAATTGTAAGAAACAAACTGCCTCGTGCCATTGTAGCATCACATCGTGCCGTCTGTTCATCTTCAGTCTTAAAACTTGCCTTCATACACTGCATCGTGCCATCTTACAATTGTATCGCGGCTTCATTGACATTTTCTGGCAAGAGCTGTATTAATCATGACTTTCACAGCATTCCTTAGTTAACACAGATATAAAACTATCAACGGATCTGTAACTTGTCTCTCAATCATTGGCGGTACTGGTTCTACCCAGGAAAAATTGGGTGGTTTGCCTCTACAACAAACATTATCTACCGTTAAATATGGCCTAACATGTGCTAAAATGACGTAAAACAGCATTCAAAACAGTTCAGTTATCTTTACAAATGACTGATATAATTATGTTCTTTAATGTAGATACTTGATTTGTTGTCATAGTGTTTAATGTGTGTACATATGCATATTATGTGCTGAACGGATATTTTTTGTTAAAACACATTTACTCATAATCAATTAGCTTTTCTTTGATGATCTTTAAGTAAGAATTGGTTTTCATGTGGTTTTAAACGCTGGGAGGAAATGGCATCAACACCAAAATATGCGAGTCAATTCTTACAAAAAATAAGACAAAAGAGAGACAACTATCGTCAGTGAATTTTCAGACAATCGAGTCGTCATTTTCTATTGAGCCACATTGGGTGCGTGCGCAGTAGCTTCACCTTTCTGCGGAACCAAACTGGATGCGCTATAAGTCAATGAATGTGACCTATATTTAAATACGAGGACAATAAGTAGACCAAGTTGACGTTTAATATTCGCTATATACGACAGGTAAGTCTTGTTAGTATCTGACGAAGTAGTCTCCCTTCTACTGAATGTGTGTTTAGAAGATTTTACTATACCGAGGATCTTTTATAGAACATGCTTGCTCGGTCATCACACCTGAAATAGTTATTGTATTCATATATGAAAAAACGAACCACTAACGCGATTATTGTATAGTATTTGGCATCTCATCTGAAACAATACTATCCTCATGGTAGATTGACTAGTTTCAAATGAGTTCTCTCGTTAAATAAAGTCTTTATTATTATTATTATTATTATTATTATCCAAACACACTTTATTACAGCGGTTGAGTGATATATAATGATAAAGCGCTTTACTATCTAGTGCATGGGGCGGGTGTCCCCCTCCCACTCCCCGCATCATTCGTTTCTCGGATCGTAATTAAAACCGAGATGCAACAATGAAGGAGTTTATTGTGTTACCGATACGGTTATGCTATACAATATGGGACACGGGCACTAAAAACATGTTAACGTGCGGCGACCCTGCCCTTCTTATGGAGTTCAGCAAATATATATGGAGAGAGAGAGAGAGAGAGAGAGAGAGAGAGAGAGAGAGAGAGATGAATTTCATGCCCCACAGTTTGGTCTTCAAAACTAAATGACTCGGCTGTAAATGACTCGGCTAGTGTTTTCTGTATTAATATATATGAAGCTTTAATGCTCTTATAAAGTGTGTAAACAATTATTTGAATTACTAACCCTCGTCCGTCGGAAGGGCACGTGTACCAGGCGGTCCCATGTATATGAATCTATCCATCGAGTAAGGAATCTACATTCGTTAATAAGAGTAGGATATGTTCCCGTAGTCATATGTATTATTCCCATCTCTCTGGGGCAGCTTTAAATAACTCTAAACCACATTCATTTCAGTTACTAAATTACATGAACAACTGTTAGCGATTTAAACCACATTTAAATAATATTTCTGATTTAGTAAATAGTGTCTCCGTGGCCGGGATGGTAAAGACGTCCTAAGTGTCTAGTTTTTAATAACATTCATAATAACGTTTCGCCAATGACAGCTTGCAATCTGTCAAAATACGACTATTTTGATGTTTTGTTAATTCCCAAAAATGTCTTCCGAAACTCGTCACGGTCAGAATGCACCATTTTACGTCTAAATGAAAAAAAATGTAGGGGAACATGCCTCCAAAACCCGCTTTGTAACTTCGTACACGCGGAGTTGGCCAGCTACGTCCCCGGTTATGTCAGCTTTATTATCTTTTGATTAAGGGAGATAACTCGTGTGACATTGTCTAATTTATTACACCTGCTGATATACAAATCTGCTTGCATAGAATTAAATGAAAGTTAATACAATTTGGCGTTTCCTTATTCTACAGTTGGTTTAATGTATTATTGGTGCAATATAACTAGAACGAATTCGACACCCTTTTAGTCATGTATCCGTTTTACATGTACTTGTTTTGATCGTTCTTTGGAGAAGGGGTTGGCTGTGACATGAAAGTTAACGTAATGCTCAGATCAGAAATAGTACTATTTATGTTTTTCTGTATACATGTATTACCCCCCACCACCCCCCACGTACCCCCCCCCCCCACACACACTCACATCCACCCAGCACCCCCTGCCCCCCCCCCCCCCCGCACCCCCCTCCACACACACATCGGCACACCTCTAAGGTGGAAACACTGGAATTGTTTGATATGCTTTGTATTCAGAGGAATATACTTGTATACATGTATATGCCAAGGTTAAAAAGAGTAATAGAAAAATGACACTGCAATTGAATTTTATGTATATTGGACCTTAAGACGCCCCTTGAAATCTCCACTCCCCTACCTACCCACCTCCACCACCACCACCCCCACAACAACGCACACATGTAAGCAAGCACGCACGCACGCACGCACGCAGGAGAAAAACATTCTATTATACACCGTAATCCTTTCATCAAAATGTTCGTTTGAGACATAACTAAAAAAAAAAAAGACCCCTGTTACCCGCTACCCGGCCCCCCACCACCCCCATCACCCACCCTTCCAACCCCAACCCCAACCCCAGGGAAGACGTCCGAGTTTTAAATAATAAATATTTTTGACATGCTGTGTATCTCTTTCATAGATGACAATCAAATTAATTAATGTGCAAACGTTACACTGTAATTGAATTACTAGTGTATATGATATGATGCCCCTCACAGGCCCCACCGATAACGTAGGAGGAAACAAATGTATACAGTGTAATCACATCATCATAACGTTTCATTTGAGATATATCATATAGTGCACATTGACATACTATCTTTTAAAGCAAAGAAAATCACTGCAAATGAAAAATAAGCATACAATATATGCGTTTTACATTTGTATATTTATTTTTAATGTTGTATATTTATTTTTAATCAATTTGTAATGATTTTCTTTGCTTTAAAATATAGTTTGTCAGTAAGCCATATATGGCAAAAAGGCGCGACGGCGTCATCGTCCCAAGATGGCCGCCCCCATTTATGTTTCTTTGCAAATTTCCAATAGGTCATATCTCCTTTATTCTTCATGGTATTTTGATAATTCATAAATGATGTTTGAAAATAGTGCATCAACCCCTTTAATGAAAAAGTTCGCGCTGGACGCTTGACGACTTGGCTGGAGGTTTGTTGCTAATTAAATCATAAATAATTATTCAAATGAGGATTATTTTGCTAACCATGCTAACAGTTGTACATATAATTCAAATGACGGTATTTTCTTCTTCCAATTGAAGGACAGATTCTTTAAAGAATGTAATTGTCCTGTGTAAAACTAGAGCTATGCCGGTGAAAACAGTCGACTTCCATCGTCGCTACATACAATACAATTATTCACAAGGCATGAAGGATCTAGTAGGTGGAGAAGAGGGGAGCCGGCAGTGTGGTAAGCCTGGCACGGAACTCTTTTATCGTCAGTGAGTCCGTGACCATATCAGCAGGTTCCAATCCCTAATGGTTCGAGGGTAGAAGGAGAACTTATATATGTCCTTTGCAGCTGCTAGTTGATATATGCGTTGTGTGCCCCTTGTACGGCTGTCGCTTTGTTGGATGAAATCCGGACTGATGTCTACAGTACTGGTACTATACAGTACTGGTTCTACCCAGGACATTGGGTATGGTCTGATACAGACCAAAAACAATCGACCGTCATATCTGGGATGAAACATAGACCCCTGGTCATATGTGCCTAACGTGTGCTAAAATGACGTAATCCACCAATCAAACAAACAAAAATGTTTCGAATCCAGATCGCCTCCAGTCCCTTTAAAGAAACGAACCCGCCAAATAAAGAAAAATACACTACAATACCGTTTATCAAAACTCTATCCAGGTGTTCAGGTCATATATGAATGTACATGTGCCGATTGAAAGTATGAGTTTATTTTCGGTTCCTTAAAATGCCCGTGATTGAATATGCGTAAAATGAATTAGAAGCTCTAGCTTTGGGGCTTGATATGGCTGCTTAAAGCCGTTTAAACTGTGACTATGGAGTTTTGATTCTCAAAATATGTCGGTTGTTGGCGGTATAGAGACTTTCAGTAGATATATGTCATCTCATCTTATCGTATACTTTGTTTAACATTGTGACGTAGAGTCTTCTGCCTCCACAGTACTACATATTTTGCGTCCGGCGTACCATGCCTCTGGGTCCGGTATACTCTCTAAATATGCCATTCCGGCATACGAAAACGGGGGCGTTTCACTCTCATATTCAGTAAAATGATTTATTAAACAAGCATGTGTTGGTTTTACTATAATTAGATTATAAAATATATCTGTTCTCTCTATTCATATTTTTCCTATTGCAGAGATGTTCAGATTTTATCTTATTTTCAGTAGGTGATAAAACTTGTGTTACTCGGTTTTTATCCTTAGGTTCTATAGTAAAATAAAAATCTTTGGCAGAGTAAAATGATGATAATGTTCTAGATTTTGATTTTGAAAGATACATATATTGAATCAATTTGCATGAATGTGCATGATATATGCAGGGTTTTAAAAGAATCACACTGTAGATACCTTAATTTTAACATTAAACTTGGTTGAACATCAAGGATAAAGACCGAGTTTATCACCTACCAGAATGTATTGGGTAGGTTTTATTTCTGGTCACTGATTGGTCAGTTTTTTTTGATGATGCTCTATCAAAATTATGAATTAAAAACGTTCGCGCCGCTCAGTGGACACTTCTGTAATTAACGAGTTTTGTTAACACGTATAACGGGTTTTGTTAACACGTACTGTCGGCCGGTATGCAGCTAGCACAACAAACATTTAAGGGGGAATTGACCTATTCGAAAATTTAAGAGTACACATATGAACCATACACATTTGTAATTTGAAGATATCTGCGTCTGATTTGAATCTGGATTTTGTTTTGACGTCGCGGAAACAAGTCTATCTATCTGTTTATACTGCTGTACTCCCCTTTAAATACGGGTATTTTAAGCAGGAAAAAGTGCGTTTGTCGCTGAGAATAGTGAGAAAAGCTAAAAGTAGATAGATAAGACTATCTAAGTGAATAAGTGAAATAAAGGAGTGTTAATAGAAGAAATAAAAGAGAGTTTAAAAACAACAACTTCCGGATCTCAATGGTGATTTAACTGGCTGACTGACTGCCTAAACAGATCTATGTTTGGCAGGACAGCAATACTATGAGGAAGCGAATTCCATAATGTGACTGTATGGGGAAAAAAAGAAAATTTGTAGAAGTTTGCATTTGTATGAATTTGTATGAGAGAATTCGGGTGCATGTGTCTTGTCATTCTGATAGGGTGTTGGAGATAAGGAGGCATTGGAATTTCAACCTGGTGGTGGAATATTTTATAAAACATTAACAATTTTGAGTCAGTTCTTCTGTCTTTTAATGTTCTCCAGCCAAGATTTGTTTGCATATCTGTTACACTGTGATATGGTGAATAGTTGTTTTTTACCCATCTGACTGCGCGCCGTTGTATAATTTCTACCTTATTTATGTTAGTGAGAGTGTATGGTGACCAGACTGTGGATGCGTATTCCAGTTGTGGCCTAACGAGAGTGGTTAATGCAAGTTCGCGTACTTTTTCGTGTTTTGTGGGTATGTTTCTTTTTAGGAAGCCTAAAGTTCTGTTTGCTGTTGTTGTGATGCGATTTATATGTGTGTTCCAGGATAAATCATGAGATATGTCCACGCCTAGATATTTTGCATCCGACAGCGCTTCTAGTGTTTGACCATGAAGTTTAAATTGGTGTTTTAGGGAGTTTTTATTTCTGGTTATATGGAGAACTTGACATTTACTGCGATTGAACTCCATGTCCCACTTGGACTCCCATTTCTCAAGAAGAAGAAGATCAGATTGTAGTGTTTGACAGTCAGACGGGTTATTTATAGTGATGTAGACTGCGGTGTCATCTGCAAATAATCTCACTTGTGAGGCTATAGATTCAGGGAGATCATTTATGTAAAGAAGAAAGAGAAGGGGTCCGAGAACAGAGCCTTGTGGCACACCAGATGTTACAGGTACCTCAGAAGAAGTATCCCCATCTAGAACAACAGTTTGAGATCTACCAATGAGAAAGGAGTGAATCCACTTAGTAACAGCCGGTGAGGCGCCATGTTCGTGAAGTTTAAAGAGAAGTTTTAGACGATTGACCTTGTCAAAGGCTTTACTAAAATCCAAGAGAATTAAGTCAGTTTGCTTAGAGAGAGAGAGGTTTCTAGTGAGGTCATCCACTAGTCCGAGGAGTTGGGTTTCACAGGAACGTCTTTCTCGGAAGCCGTGTTGAAGATCATAAAGTATATTATGCTGTTTGAAATGAGATGACAGGTTAGAAGCAACAATATGTTCAAGAAGCTTACATAGAATGCAAGTTAGGGAAATAGGTCTGTAATTTGTTAAGTTTTAATAATACCACCTCAAATATGGCTATCTTTGACGTTTTTCATAAAAGTCGCGCTATTCTCAATGCACGCACGCTGTATTCTATGAAACATTCCAAATGTGATACAGGTATGTTGGGATTACATATTACAATATTACATCTTAATATAATGAATATTATATTATTCATTTATATTATTACACCGTATATTTAAATGGGACATTTCTTCTCTTTTTTTGGTGATTACTAGCAGCAGCAGCAGCAGCAGCAGAAGCAGCAGCAGAAGCAGCACAGTAGCATCATCATCATCAGCAGCAGCAACAACGAAAACAACAGCATGTTGTTTGATCTTGTTTACTCCTGTAAAAAAACACACGTACAAATATCATAACACAGTAATTGTTAATTGTTATTGGTTTTCATGCTATGAAAATGTTTTATGCTTTCACAGACCTAATAACATAATACAATGTATGTCTGTGATGCTATGTAAATGTGAAATATTCTTTAAAATCGATTTCCCATTTAATGAACTAATAATTTATTATACCTGGCGACAATGAAACACGTGTATTAACATAATAATAATTACAGTCAAAAAACGTTCCCCTTTAAAAAAAAAGTTTGTGCACTGAAATTATTACATATATGGCTCATTTTCACAAAACATGCCCTCCTGGCAAAACTGACTTAAAAATGGGACATATCTAATCAGCGAGTACTTATCTCACTAATCTAATATGGCTCATGTTCAGTCCTCTTTTGCCAGAAGGGCATGTTTTGAAAGGGCAAAACTGAAAATGGGACATATCTAGGGCGGGGGGGGGTGGGGGTGGGGATGGGGGAGGGGGAGGGGGAGGGCGGGACGTTTTGACTATTTGAAAATACCAAAATGGGACGTTTTGACCAATTTGGGGACGTTTTGATTTACACCCGGTTTGCCACAGGAGCGTGTGTGTGTAGTTCTAAGGAGTATAGTTCCTCCGTCTTTCAACCAACAGGACGTCCTAAACGTATAGCAGGGTGGCCACAATAATCTCAAAATAACATTCCCTGATATTTCCTATTGACCGAGTCCGACGTCTTCGAAGCGCCTTACTCGATTAAGTTCTTGTTCTTAGATCCCGCTCCGACGAACACCCGTTGGAGAATCGAGTATGAAAAAACAAAACAGAAAGATGGCGCGACTTAAATTCCGAGGATCCATGCAGAATTATTTCGTTTTTCCATATTTTTAATCATACATGAAATGTAAGAAGGGTGGAAAGAGGCAGGGGAAGGGTTTGTTTAATGAACGAAATCGGCCTACAGACCTGGCATTGCTTATAAAATACATTATGGAGTGTGATTTCTGATGCACTTGCCGACTTCGATGTATTATCAAAACATAATTTCAATGAAGAATAACGAACGTGATCATCGTTACATTGTACCTCCCCACAAAGGAGATTCAGTCTCTAAATCAGCAGAATAGGTACCTATAGTTGCAGGTAAGTAGCATGTTCTTTCTTTTCTTTCTTTCTATACTGCCTCAATCTGTATAAGACTATCATGGGTAAAAATTTAAAATATGTATCGTCGAACCATCTTTTTTCGCACACATTGTGATTTCGGACGATTCAGGAAATGACGTATGCGCGCGTTCTGTGTGAATTCCGTCATCACTTTTGATGTCGTCTGCTAAGCCTATAGTTTAAAACATCAAAAAGAAAATTGAAGCGATTTTCAGCTCTACGGACATTATTATTTCGCATGTTCCTCCACCTACCGGTGTATTTATCATTAGATACCGTCCATTAAAAGAAAATTCAGGAATAGTTATATTATTTTGCGATACTATATGGATAATGATCTTTTATCTTTCTTTAGCCATCAACAAATTGCGTTTTCATCAACCTCTTTCATCGTAAATAAGAAATGGAAATGGCAGGTACCTGCAAAAAACGATGACCCAATATCGGTGTTTATGTAAAAAAGCCATCTGGCAAGTGGTTATGCCCCAAAACTTTCGTGACTGACATGTGACCTAAGTTGGCTGCCATGTTTTGAACACAGCAGATGTAAACAATTTACAAACTATTTCTTTTCCAAGATGATGAATTTATTTTTTTCTTTAAAACAGCACAAAGCAAATACAAGGCATTGTTTTCTTCTTTTAAAGTAAAATAATAGTGGATACTTTGCTATTTTTTCTGTGTTGGCAATTTTACATAAAATCAGGTCAACTCATTTGCATAAAATTACCCGTATGAAAACACTGCATCTTGGGAGAAAAAACTAATTAAATGAAGTGTGCGAAAACTAAAGCCGCTAACCGCAAGTAAAAATATGTAGGTCATACATTTACAAATCTTATCAGATGAAAAGTAAATTAAATTTGATAATTGTCTAGGTAGTTTTTGCTGCAGACTGAATAGTTAATTCCATCTAGCATCTTATTAGGTTAACTGTATACTTTTCACTGATATTATGATACCAGTTATCGCTAAGTGTGCGAAAACTAAGAGGCCGAGGATACAATAAAATAACCCCCTTCTGACTATGCCACATGTAACTATATACAAGTATGATGGTCAGGGGCATTGACAATGCCTCTGACGTGATGCTCAAATTTGAGACTTAAACCCTTCTTCAGAATCAGAGGAAACCGATCAAATCAAATCAAATCTTTTATTGGTCTAAAATCCAACAATAGGAATATCACCAAAACACACAGATATACACAGTGAAAAATACAAGGCATTTACAAAACAAGAAGCAAGAAAATAAGTCATATATCTTTCTCCATATATGCTTATTTATATTTATAATAACAGTCAATTGTTATCTTATATAAATCAACTCCTGAGGGAGATCATATCTAAATACTACCACATATCAGGCCTCAACACTAACCTACTAGCACTGACCCAAGTTTCATGTGCCCTGACCAAGTTATATTAAAATCTTTATATTTATTATGCAACTTGTTTGTTTCTTGTGTGGGGAGATGCGCAAATATGATTTATTTTAAATAGGCTTAATACTATATTTAATAAACTGTTTTGGACTGATAATAGTATGATGCAATTATGAATAAACAATATTATAAAGCCATTGTATAGTTTCTTTTCTTTTACTCTGACCTCTCAAAATTAAAACAAAATCATATTTAAAGTATGAACACTTGTGATTAACTTCTTGTTAATAGACTTAACATTGCTGGCTACCCCTTCATGCTTTACTGATACATGTACCTTTGAAATAAGTCATATATAAAACAGGAAATGAAACATCTTGCATCTCGAAAGGGGAAATCAACATTGACAAATTGGCAAATGCGGTTGCCGTATGACAACAAAATGGAAATGAGTCTCAAATGTCGCAATATTGTTTCACATAAAATAGGATCGACTTTCAATTGAAATGTGCAAAATATCTAGCTAGCACTCGTTACAGGCGTAAATTATCATATGCATCGATTAGATATTAAACAATGTGTCTAGACCTTTGACAATATTTTACGACGTGTTAAAATCCACACAGAGTTAACTCCCTTTACAGTTAGTTCTATCGCTGCATGGAGAATGGAAAACCTGCGTGTTATAAATAATTTGGGAAGTAATCGCGCATGCGTCGTGCATGCACATTACGTTAGGTGAATCTATATTGTAAAAACAAACTACGGTTTCATCGTTTTTGTGAGAGTGAAACGTATTTTACACGCAGAACTAAATGGAATTTTAAAAGAACATTTCTTATGGGTAAATGTCCCGTTCTTATTGTACACGACCGGTCGGGCATGTTCCTGGGACATTCGCAAGCCCGGACCTATGTACAGGCAGTGAATGTCGTTCGGACGTGCCTTAGTGTCGAGGCCTGCATATATAGTGTTACTTCACTCAAGTAAATTTTATATCCCTACTACTGTTTTTCTAAAATTGAAAAACTCTGAGATAAATGATATACATGTATTGTTGATATCATGATCATTACTACCGAGAATAAGGTAAAATTTACTCTTATCGTCCAACGTTAAAAAATTTGGAATAATAGCAGTTAGTTCTGCAAATAAATTAGCCCTTATATTATGTAACTGGGAACATTTTATCATTAAATGGTATTTATCCTCAATCCCATTTTTACACATCATACAAATTCTGTTATTAATATCTATTTTAGTATACCTTCCTTCTTCTATAAAAAGCTTGTGACAGCTTATTCTGAGTTTAACAAGTTTAGCAACTTCAATTTTTAACTTATCATTGGCTAGAAAATATTTTTCCATACAGTAAGAACTCTTAGCATCATAAGCATCATTATATAAGTTACGTTTCCAAAATGACTCGCATCTATCCTGCAATTTTTAGCTCTACTGATCAGAGATCAGCAGAGCTTATGCCGTGGTGCGGTGTCCGTCGTCCGTCCGTCCGTCTGTACGTTAACTTTTTTTTTGTAGCGACTACTCCTCTTTTTCTAAAATGATCAGCATGACATGATGTTGGTCCTTGTCGAAAATTGTTTTGATTCGACGTTAAACATGGCTGCCAGCGGCCATCTTTGTTTACATAGAGTTATATAATGAAAACTTGTAGCGACTACTTCTCTGAAACTACTTGACGGATTTTCATGAAACTTCACAGGAATGTTGCTCTTGATGTCTAATTGATCCTAGCAAAATTTCAGGTCGGCCGGAAATTCATGATGGCCGCCACGGCTAAAAATAGATTTTTAAAAAATAAGTTTGTAGCGACTACTTCTTGAAAACTATAAGAGATATTGATATGGGACTTTTTCTAAAATGATCAGGATGACATGATGTTGGTCCTTGTCGAAAATCGTTTTGATTCGACGTTAAACATGGCTGCCAGCGGCCATCTTTGTTTACATAGAGTTATATAATGAAAACTTGTAGCGACTACTCCTCTGAAACTACTTGACGGATTTTCATGAAACTTCACAGGAATGTTGCTCTTGATGTCTTATTGATCCTAGCAAAATTTCAGATCGGCCAGAAATTCAAGATAGCCGCCACGGCTAAAAATAGATTTTTAAAAAATAAGTTTGTAGCGACTACTTCTTGAAAACTATAAGTGATATTGATATGGGACTTTTCTAAAATGATCAGCATGACATGATGGTTATCCGAGTCGAACATTATTTTGATTCAATGTTAAACATGGCTGTCAGTGGCCATCTTTGTTTACATAGAGTTATATAATGAAAACTTGTAGCGACTACTCCTCTGAAACTACTTGACGGATTTTCATGAAACTTCACAGGAATGTTGCTCTTGATGTCTAATTGATCCTAGCAAAATTTCAGGTCGGCAAGAAATTCAAGATGGCCGCCACTGCTAAAAATAGATTTTCAAAATACAAGTTTGTAGCGACTACTTCTTGAAAACTATAAGTGATATTGATATGGGACTTTTTGTAAAATGATCAGCATGACATGATGTTAGTCTTGTCAAAAATCGTTTCGATTCGATGTTAAACATGGCTGTCAGCGGGCAACTTTGTTTACATAGAGTTATATAATGAAAACTTGTAGCGACTATTCCTCTGAAACTACTCGACAGATTTTCATGAAACTTAACAGGAATGTTGCTCTTGATGTGTAATTGATCCTAGCAAAATTTCAGGTCGGCCGAAAATTCAAGATGGCCGCCACGGCTAAAAATAATTTTTCATAAAACAAGTCTGTAGCGACTACTTCCTGAAATCAAAATCAATCAGTAGAGCTTCAAGGTCATTGACCTCTTGTTTGGTAACAGAAGCTAACAATGCATTGATTGAAAAAGTGTTTTGGTTGTCCCAAGAATGTGAGAAACCTATTTGGGTAAGAAAAAATTGCATCGTTGGACCATATCCTTTATTATTAGGCCTAAATTAAAAGATTGTTTGTTTGCAGTTTGCGACCGACCCATGGCAAATCTACTAACCGAAATATTTTTTTATTTTTAATTTTTATTTAATTTTGTTTTTGTTTTTTAATTTTTTTTCTTCCCCAATGTGTTCATCACAAATATTGTTGGTTGTTTCAATTATTTTGGGAAGTTTCATAATGCTCTGATATATTGGATGCTTGGAAATAATCTCTGCTGATATAGTAAATGGAAAGGGTCTACATGACTGACCTTGTGAGGATCGTGTCTGCAAAAAGGACACTTGAAGAGAATATTGTTCTTTGCAGTATTAAACGTACATGTAAACTGAGAAGTGAAATTGACACAGAGTTCAATGTTTATACTTTAACAGGGCTTGACATTAACTTTTTTTTCTACTTGCCAGAACTTGGATTTGTTTTGCGTGGGAACAGTATTTTGGTTTATCTCTACAAATTAATAATGTTATTTTCGGGCAAGTCGTTGTCGAATCCACTTGCCGGAACTAAATTTCTACTTGCTCCGGGCAAGTGAAAATTTGACCATATTTTTCAAATATTTCTTAGGATGATGTGCGAATATTCATTTTATATGTTTAGATGAAATAGTGTAGATTGTATGCACTGTATTTGATGCTCATATCTTGTACCTACAAAATATTTTGTCATTTGAAACATTACTTCGAAAAAGTATCGTCGAGCACTGTTTAATAGTTACTAAGTCTATTTCATGTGTCCATAAATGAACTTTGCATGTTCTGTTAATATTTAACTAAACCCTTTTAAAAAAACCTCTATGAATAATACTAGTGAGCATGTGTTAATAATAAGAATGTGTTAAAAATTTTTTTATATCCCTACCTACCGACCCACCCCAAAAAGCCATGGGTCGGAAACTGCAAACGAACAATTTTTTAATGGTGGCCTTAGATATGCTATCTAGGTAAGATTTGCGAACAAGATAGGGGGTGACTGTTTCAAAAGGAAAATTTGAATGCATCTGTGTTGACATGGGTCCTGGTAGTGGTATACTGGAAGGGATAGATTTACCTTGTTTGACCTAATGAGATAACAGGGGAAATATAGTTCTGCTTATTAGTGGAGACTTGACCAGTGTGTATTTTATAGAAAGGGCAAAACTAGCTTGGGTAGGACGGGTTTCTAAAGTTGACCATCCTAGTTCTACTATCATTTCTCCAATATGACTTGTATTGTGCCAGCGTCTGCTCGACCATCTAGCAGCAGTACGTTGAACTTTTTCAATCCCATTTATATGATGTTGTTGATAGGGGTTCCATATGGGTTATGCGAATTCCAGCTGGGGCCATACCAATGTTTTATAGGCAACTACTTTTGTTTCTTTTGGAGCTAGTGCCAAGTTAGGCCTAAAAAAAAAAATTGTGTGGTTCGGGTCACCCGACCCTTACTACGAATACCCGCCAACCCTGACGTTTTTTTTGGTCCATTTCGAAAAAAAATAAAATATATATATATATAAATAAATCAGTGCATTTTCTTTGCGTTCATACAAAACAATCCTTAAAAAAAAAAAATCAAAAAAATCCGACCTACCCTACCTACCAATTTTGAACATGTTACCCGAACCACACTATTTATTTTTTTAGGCCTTACGTCTAAGAAAACCAAGGGTCTTATTTGCCTTACTACATATGTTATGAATGTGAGTTCCCCAGTCTAGATCATTTGTTATGGTAACCCCAAGATATTTTGCTGTGGATAAACACTCCAGTCCTTGACCATGAAGAGTGTAATTAAAAATGAATTGCTTGTTTAAGTGGTGCTTAGTTACCCTCATGGAGTTGCATTTTGAAACATTAAATTCCATGAACCAATCCTTCTCCCAGAGAGCGAGTTTATCAAGGTCTCTTCTTGTAAGATCTCACAGTCTCTCTGGAAGTTAATGTTTCTGTACAATACACAGTCGTCGGCAAACAGTCGGACGTTTGACCTAATATTGTCGGGTAGATCATTGATAAAAAGAGGACCGGCTCCGTCGAGGACAACCTGCTGTGTGAAAAAAATATAACATACACTTATAAACTCATACATTTTCATAGATATAGAGACCAAAATTATTAATTTATATAAAACAAAGTATAAAATGTTTTTTAATTACAACATGCAGTGATAATATTCCTTTAATCAAAGCCATATAATTTTACGGGAGCTGGGTCTGTCAGCTTATTTAGAATTGCAAATTTTTTTTCGCAATAATAACAACACATATTTTTTTTAAATACCTTTTATAACAGGAATACAAAAGAAAACAGAAAATAGTTACTGTTGTATAATGTTCATCAAAGACTCCAGTAATGATCTACGGACAATCAATTAGTTACAGTACCAAGCCTGGCCTATTTAGTATGGGGCCACACAGGTAGCTTGGAGGATATATACACTGTACATTGCATGCAGAGGGCATTCTTAATCTTGTCTCTGTCTAGGATAGATGTCTTCATTAAACTGGTAGTGTTCCAGAACTGAGTCTTGTTTATTAATATTGTCACACATTCAGCTGACAATATAACACTTACCAATATTGTTTTATTGAAAATTGCATAACATTTATTATTTGGACAGACATTTTTATGCCCCCGAAGTTCGTCGGTACAATCGTGTCCGCTTCCTAACTCTGACAATATTGGACGGATTTTCAAATAACTTCGCACAATTGCTCACCACAACAAGACGACGTGTCGCGCACAAAATCCAGGTCCGTGGCTCCAAGGTCAAGGTCACAGTTTGAGGTCAAAGGTTGTCTGTTCGTCTGTACAATTGTGTCTTCTTCATAACTCTGACAATAATGGATGGATTTTCAAATAACTTCGCACATTTGCTCACCACAACAAGACAACGTGTCGCGCACAAAATCCAGGTCTGGCTCCATGGTCAAGATCACACTTAGAGGTCAAAGGTCAAAAAAAGTGCTTTCGTGTCCGGTTAATAACTCTGACATTCATGGACAGATTTTCAAATAACTTGGCACATTTGCTCACCACAACTAGACGACGTGTTGGTACAAAACCCAGGTCCGTGGCTCCAAGGTCAATGTCACATTTAGAGGTCAAAGGTCAAATTGTGTCCAGTCAGTAACTCTGGCATTCCTGGACGGATATTCAAATAACTTGGCACAAGTGCTCAGCACAACCAGACGACATGTCGCGCACAAAATCCAGGTTCATCGCTCCAAGGTCAAGGTCACACTTAGAGGTCAAAGGTCAAATCATGTCCGGTCAATAACTGGCATTTCTTGACAGATTTTGAATTAACTTGGCACAAGTGCTCACCACAACAACATGATGTATCGCGCACAAAATCCAGGTCCGTGGCATCAAGGTCACACATAGGTCAAAGGTCAAATCGTGTCCAGTCAATAACCTGGACGGATTTTCAAATTACTTGGCACAAGTGCTCACCACAATAAGACAATGTGTCGAGCACAAATCCAGGTCTGTGGCCCCAAGGTCAAGGTCAAACTTAGAGGTCAAAGTTCAAATTGTGTGAGACATTAACTGTGGCATGCCTGGATGGATTTTCAAATAACTTGTTTTAATTTTGTTTTTTTTAAATTTTCATTAAATTATTTTTTTTCATAATTTATTTCTTAATTTTTTTTAATTTTCTTTTTAATGTTTTTTTTATTTTTATTTTTTTTAAATATTTTTTTTATGTTTTTTTTTATATTTTTTAATTATTTGTCTGTCTGTCCGTAAACTTTTATTTGTAGCGACTACTCCTCTGAAACTACTGGATGGATATTCATGAAACTTTATAGTAATGTTGCCCATGAAGTCTAGTTGATCCTAGCAAAATTCATGTTGATGCGAAATCCAAGATGGCCGCCAAAGCAAAAAACAGATTTTTAAAATACAAGTTTGTAGCGACTACTTCTTGAAAACTATAAGTGATATTGATATGGGACTTTTTCTAAAATGATCAGCATGACATGATGTTGATCCTTGTCGAAATTTATTTCGATGCGACTTTAAACATGGCCGCTAGCGGCCATCTTTGTTTACATAGATTTATATAGTAAAAACTTGTAGCGACTACTCTGAAACTACTGGATGGATATTCATGAAACTTTACAGAAATGTTGCCCATGAAGTCAAGTTGATCCCAGCAAAAATTCAAAAATCCAAGATGGCCGCCAAAGCTAAAAATAGATTTTTAAAATACAAGTTTGTAGCGACTACTCCTTGAAAACTATAAGTGATATTGATATGGGACTTTTTCTAAAATGATCAGCATGACATGATGCTGGTCCTTGTCAAAAATCGTTTTGATTCGATGTTAAACCTGGCTGCCAGTGGCCATCTTTGTTTACATAGAGTTATTAGCTCAACTGATCAGAGATCAGCGGAGCTTATGCCGTGGTGCGGCGTCCGTCGTCCGTCCGTCTGTCCGTCTGTCCGTCTGTCTGTCCGTAAACTTTTATTTGTAGCGACTTCACAGCTGAAACTACTGGATGGATATTCATGAAACTTTACAGAAATGTTGCCCATAAAGTCTAGTTGATCCTAGCAAAAATTCATGTTGATGTGAAATCCAAGATGGCCGCCAAAGCTAAAAATAGAGTTTTAAAATACAAGTTTGTAGCGACTTCTTCTTGAAAACTATAAGTGATATTGATATGGGACTTTTTCTAAAATGATCAGCATGACATGATGTTGATCCTAGTCAAAAATCGTTTTGATTCAACGTTAAACATGGCTGCCAGCGGCCATCTTTGTTTACATAAAGTTATATAGTAAAAACTTGTAGCGACTACTTCTCTGAAACTACTTGGCGGATTGTCATGAAACTTTACAGGAATGTTGCTCTTGATGTCTTATTGATCCTAGAAAAATTTCAGGTCGGCCGGAAATTCAAGATGGCCGCCACAGCTAAAAATAGATTTAAAATAAATAAGTTTGTAGCGACTACTTCTTCAAAACAATAAGAGATATTGATATGGGACTTTTTCTAAAATGATCAGTATGACATGATGTTGGTCCTTGTCGAAAATCGTTTTGATTTGACCTTAAACATGGCTGCTTTGTTTACATAGAGTTATATAATGAAAACTTGTAACGACTACTTCTTTGAAACTACCTGACGGATTTTCATGAAACTTCACAGGAATGTTGCTCTTAATGTCTTATTGATCTTAGCAAAATTTCAGGTCGGCCGTAAATTCAAGATGGCCGCCACGGTTAAAAATAGATTTTCAAAAAACAAGTCTGTAGCGACTACTTCCTGAAATCAAAATCAATCAGTAGAGCTTCAAGGTCATTGACCTCTTGTATAGTAAAAACTTGTAGCGACTACTCCTCTGAAACTACTTGACGGATGTCCATGAAACTTCACAGGAATGTTGCTCTTGATGTCTAGTTGATCCTAGAAAAATTTCAGGCTGGCCGGAAATTCAAGATGGCCACCACGGCTAAAAATAGATTTAAAATAAATACATTTGTAGTATTACTTCTTGAAAACTGTAAGTGATATTGATATGGGACGTTTTCTAAAATGATCAGCATGACATGATGTTGATCCTTGTCGAAATTTATTTCGATGCGACTTTAAACATGGCCGCTAGCGGCCATCTTTGTTTACATAGATTTATATAGTAAAAACTTGTAGCGACTACTCCTCTGAAACTACTGGATGGATATTCATGAAACTTTATAGAAATGTTGCCCATGAAGTCAAGTTGATCCTAGCAAAAATTCATGTTGATGCAAAATCCAAGATGGCCGCCAAAGCTAAAAATAGATTTTTAAAATACAAGTTTGTAGCGACTACTCCTTGAAAAACTGTAAGTGATATTGATATGGGACTTTTTCTAAAATGATCAGCATGACATGATGTTGGTCCTTGATAAAAATCGTTTTGATTCGACGTTAAACATGGCTGCCAGTGGCCATCTTTGTTTACATAGAGTTATATAGTAAAAACTTGTAGCGACTACTCCTCTGAAACTACTTTGCGGATTTTCATGAAACTTTACAGGAATGTAGCTCTTGATGTCCAATTGATCGTAGCAAAATTTCAGGTCGGCCAGAAATTCAAGATGGCCGCCACAGCTAAAAATATATTTTTAGCTCTACTGATCAGAGATCAGCAGAGCTTATGCCGTGGTGCGGAGTCCGTCGTCCGTCTGTCTGTCCGTCTGTCTGTCCGTCTGTCCGTAAACTTTTATTTGTAGCGACTTCACAGCTGAAACTACTGGATGGGTATTCATGAAACTTTACAGAAATGTTCCCCATAAAGTCTAGTTGATCCTAGCAAAAATTCATGTTGATGTGAAATCCAAGATGGCCGCCAAAGCTAAAAATAGAGTTTTAAAATACAAGTTTGTAGCGACTTCTTCTTGAAAACTATAAGTGATATTGATATGGGACTTTTTCTAAAATGATCAGCATGACATGATGTTGATCCTAGTCAAAAATCGTTTTGATTCAACGTTAAACATGGCTGCCAGCGGCCATCTTTGTTTACATAGAGTTATATAGTAAAAACTTGTAGCGACTTCACAGCTGAAACTACTGGATGGATATTCATGAAACTTTACAGAAATGTTGCCCATAAAGTCTAGTTGATCCTAGCAAAAATTCATGTTGATGTGAAATCCGAGATGGCCGCCAAAGCTAAAAATAGAGTTTTAAAATACAAGTTTGTAGCGACTTCTTCTTGAAAACTATAAGTGATATTGATATGGGACTTTTTCTAAAATGATCAGCATGACATGATGTTGATCCTAGTCAAAAATCGTTTTGATTCAACGTTAAACATGGCTGCCAACGGCCATCTTTGTTTACATAGAGTTATATAGTAAAAACTTGTAGCGACTACTTCTCTGAAACTACTTGGCGGATTGTCATGAAACTTTACAGGAATGTTGCTCTTGATGTCTGATTGATCCTAGAAAAATTTCAGGTCGGCCGGAAATTCAAGATGGCCGTCACAGCTAAAAATAGATTTTTAAAAAATAAGTTTGTAGCGACTACTTCTTGAAAACTATAAGTGATATTGATATGGGACTTTTTCTAAAATGATCAGCATTACATGATGTTGATCCTAGTTAAAAATCGTTTTGATTCAATGTTAAACATGGCTGCCAGCGGCCATCTTTGTTTACATAGAGTTATATAGTAAAAACTTGTAGCGACTACTCCTCTGAAACTTCTTGGCGGATTGTCATGAAACTTTACAGGAATGTTGCTCTTGATGTCTAATTGATCCTATCAAAATTTCAGGTCGGCCTGAAATTCAAGATGGCCGTCACAGCTAAAAATAGATTTTTAAAAAATAAGTTTTAGCGACTACTTCTTGAAAACTATAAGTGATATTGATATGGGACTTTTTCTAAAATGATCAGCATGACATGATGTAGATCCTTGTGGAAAATTATTTTGATTCGACGTTAAACATGGCTGCCAGTGGCCATCTTTGGTTACATAGAGTTATATAGTAAAAACTTGTAGCGACTACTCCTCTGAAACTACTTGACGGATGTTCATGAAACTTTACAGGATTGTTGCTCTTGATGTCTAGTTGATCCTAGAAAAATTTCAGGTCGGCCGGAAATTCAAGATGGCCGCCACAGCTAAAAATAGATTTAAAATAAATAAGTTTGTAGCGACTACTTCTTCAAAACAATAAGAGATATTGATATGGGACTTTTTCTAAAATGATCAGTATGACATGATGTTGGTCCTTGTCGAAAATCGTTTTGATTTGACCTTAAACATGGCTGCTTTGTTTACATAGAGTTATATAATGAAAACTTGTAGCGACTTCTTCTTTGAAACTACCTGACGGATTTTCATGAAACTTCACAGGAATGTTGCTCTTAATGTCTTATTGATCTTAGCAAAATTTCAGGTCGGCCGGAAATTCAAGATAGCCGCAACGGTTAAAAATAGATTTTCAAAAAACAAGTGTGTAGCGACTACTTCCTGAAATCAAAATCAATCAGTAGAGCTTCAAGGTCATTGACCTCTTGTTAAAAAATAAGTTTGTAGCGACTACCTCTTGAAAACTATCATTGATATTGATATGGGACTTTTTCTAAAATGATCAGCATGACATTATGTTGATCCTAGTCAAACATTATTTTGATTCGACGTTAAACATGGCTGCCAGTGGCCATCTTTGTTTACATAAGAGTTTGTATAGTAAAAATGTGTAGTGACTACTCCTCTGAAACTACTAGACGGATTTTCATGAAACTTCACAGGAATGTTGGTTCTTGATGTCTAGTTGATCCTAGCACAATTTCAGGTCGGCTGGAAATTCAAGATGGCCACCACAGCTAAACATAGATTTTTAAAAACAAGTTTGTAGCGACTACTACTTGAAAACTCTAAGTGATATTGATATGGGACTTTTTCTGAAATGGTCAGCATGACAAAATTATTTTGATTCGACATTAAACATGGCTGCCAGTGGCCATCTTTGTTTACCTAGAGTTATATAGTAAAAACTTCAACTTGTAGCGACTACTCCTCTGAAACTACTTGACAGTTTTTATGAAACTTCACTTCACCTAGCTATCAAAATCTATCAGTAGAGCTTCAAGGTCATTGACCTCTTGTTCTAAAATGATCAGTATGACATGATTTTGATCCTTGTCAAAAATTATTTGACATTAAACATGGCCGCCAGCGGCCATCTTTGTTTACATAGAGTTATATAATGAAAACTTGTAGCGACTACTCCTATGAAACTACTTGATGGATTTTCATGAAACTTCACAGGAATGTTGACCTAGCTATCAAAAATCTATCAGTAGAGCTTCAAGGTCATTGACCTCTTGTTTTTTTTTTGTTTTTTTTTAAATTTTTTATTTTTTTATTTTTTAATATTTTTTAATATTTTTTTTTTTTTTTTTTTTAAATTATGTTTAAATATATCTGTTGGTTTCATATTGCTCCAAGGTCAAGGTCACACTTACAGGTCACTTCGGGGGGCATTTGTCACTTACTGTGACATTTCTTGTTACATATTAAATGGAACATGTCGTATGTCTGAAACAAACTGAACAAGTTGCGTGTCGCATGACCTATGGCTTCTGAACCCATGTTCTGCCATAATCCTAATCCTTCATAAAAATACTTAGCATTTGTATATTTCACGCTTCTTGTCATTTTCTTTTTGATTTCTTCTTCTTCTTCCATGGTAAGAACTAGGTTTTTCAAAGAACGTCATCGGTTCAGCGGGGTCATGAATGGCACACGAGTTTAGCAGGTGCCCCAATTGGTTATTATACTCACGTTTTTGAAAAAAACTGGGTATATTAAAATAGCCTCCGTTTGTCCGTTACCGCATCTCCTCCTTAACCGCTGAACAGAATTCAGCCAAACTTGGGGTATGACATCACCATATTATGATGACGGCTATTTTGGCTCCGAGCCCAGGGGTCCTCAGTGGCTGTCAAAAGGTCAAATACACTAAAAATTCAATAACACTGTCATTTTTACATATTTTTGCACATAACCAGGTGGGGCAGACGGGATTTGGGGTACATTTTTTTCATATTTGTTTTTAGCTCTACTGATCAGAGATCAGCAGAGCTTATGCCGTTGTGCGGCGTCCGTCGTCCGTCCGTCTGTCTGTCCGTCCGTCTGTCTGTCCGTAAACTTTTTTTTGTAGCGACTACTCCTCTGAAACTACTGAATGGATTTTCATGAAACTTTACAGAAATGTTGCCCATGAAGTCTAGTTGATCCTAGCAAAAATTCATGTAGATGTGAAATCCAAGATGGCCGCCAAATCTAAAAATAGGTTTTTAGCTCTACTGATCAGAGATCAGCAGAGCTTATGCCGTGGTGCGGCGTCCGTCGTCCGTCTGTCTGTCCGTCTGTCCGTCCGTCTGTCTGTCCGTAAACTTTTTTTTGTAGCGACTACTCCTCTGAAACTACTGAATGGATTTTCATGAAACTTTACAGAAATGTTGCCCATGAAGTCTAGTTGATCCTAGCAAAAATTCATGTAGATGTGAAATCCAAGATGGCCGCCAAATCTAAAAATAGGTTTTTAAAAAACAAGTTTGTAACGACTACTTCTTGAAAACTCTAAGGGATATCGCTATGGGACTTTTTCTAAAATGATCAGCATGACATGATGTTGGTCCTTGTCGAAAATCGTTTTGATTCGACGTTAAACATGGCTGCCAGCGGCCATCTTTGTTTACATAGAGTTATATAATGAAAACTTGTAGCGACTACTCCTCTGAAACTACTTGACGGATTTTCATGAAACTTCACAGGAATGTTGCTCTTGATGTCTTATTGATCCTAGCAAAATTTCAGGTCGGCCGGAAATTCAAGATGGCCGCCACGGCTAAAAATAGATTTTTAAAAAATAAGTTTGTAGCGAAAACTTCTTGAAAACTATAACAGATATTGATATGGGACTTTTTCTAAAATGATCAGCATGACATGATGTTGGTCCTTGTCGAAAATCGTTTTGATTCGACGTTAAACATGGCTGCCAGCGGCCATCTTTGTTTACATAGAGTTATATAATGAAAACTTGTAGCGACTACTCCTCTGAAACTACTCGACGGATTTTCATGAAACTTCACACGAATGTTGCTCTTGATGTCTAATTGATCCTTGCAAAATTTCAGGTCGGCCAGAAATTCAAGATGGCCGCCATGGCTAAAAATAGATTTTCAAAATACAATTTTGTAGCGACTACCGTATTTGTCGGCGTATAGCGCGCATGCGCATATAACGCGCACCCCGACTTTGGGTCTGAAATCCTTGGAAAAAAACTTTTTGTTATGTATTGTAGCGTAAACCTCACATAAAAAACATATGTTTTCAATTTCAGGATAACAGAGCGCCATTTTGAATCATTGACCAAAGAGGAAATGTAAAACGAATTTTGATTGGCTAAAACAAGCTGCATGTTAGACTGTGTTTTTTTACTCAAGTGTAAATAAACTTGTACTGTTGAGTGTACTTTTGTTGTTTACTCAAGATTCAATAAAATCAAAATCCCCACGCCCGTGTTCAACTTTTATTACGATCATATTACATTTATTAATCTGGCGTTGTATGACTGGTGTTGTTTGCAGGTTATTTACTCTTGCTTATCAATTTGAAAGTGTTGACAATTTGAAGGTGTTGACAGTTTGAGAGGTTTCTCGAAATGAGATGCATTGTCTTGTGGCATCACCTATTAAATGCATTTTCCTAACACATCGTGTCAGCACCTACTCAAACTTCTGAAGTAATCAAGGACAATTAAAAAATTGACATTTTTCTGCGTACATGTATTGTTACATGTTTGTTTAATAATCACCATAGTCATCATTGTTTGCGGTCAGATTAGCAAGAACCAAACACTTCACACATTTTCCCAGTCAATTAAACCCTTTATGAATAATCAAGATTCTACGTTGTCAAATTTTAGAATCGACTTTAACAAATAAATGTGCGGTAAATCAATACCGCGGTTATCCGGTAGTCGTCGTTAGGAAGAAAACATAATATTCTATTCTATTCTATTCACGGGTTTGTAAACCCGTCTACGTTAAACGGAAACCACAGCCTCGTTATCATTTCACTTTGCCGATTTATGTAAACAATGATATTTTTCAACATTCAATGGTATTTTCTCAACAATAATCAACACAAAACATGGTAAAGTTTGATTTTATTATTTTTATTGATAATAAGCATATAGCATACAACGCATTTTATTGAAACAATAGAAACAAGCCAACTTTTGTTCGATTCAATCTCTGTAGTAAACTGCCGGTCTTGCGACTTTTTGAAAACCACAAAACTTCTCGTCTTGGCTGAAAAAAAAAGAGTAAATCATTACTTGTTGCTTAAACCGCGCACCCCAACTTCAGCCACAGAATCTGGGGTAAAAAAGTGCGCGCTATACCCCGACAAATACGGTAGTTCTTGAAAACTATAAGAGATATTGATATGGGACTTTTTCTGAAATTATCAGCATGACATGATGGTTATCCGAGTCGAACATTATTTTGATTCGACGTTAAACATAGCTGCCAGTGGCCATCTTTGTTTACATAGAGTTATATAATGATAACTTGTAGCGACTACTCCTCTGTAAATACTTGACGGATTTTCATGAAACTTCACACGAATGTTGCTCTTGATGTCTAATTGATCCTTGCAAAATTTCAGGTCGGCCGGAAATTCAAGATGGCCGCCACGGCTAAAAATAGATTTTTAAAAAATAAGTTTGTAGCGACAACTTCTTGAAAACTATAAGAGATATTGATATGGGACTTTTTCTAAAATGATCAGCATGACATGATGGTTATCCGAGTCAAACATTATTTTGATTCAATGTTAAACATGGCTGTCAGTGGCCATCTTTGTTTACATAGAGTTATATAATGAAAACTTGTAGCGACTACTCCTCTGAAACTACTAGACGGATTTTCATGAAACTTCACAGGAATGTTGCCACCACGGCTAAAAATAGATTTTCAAAAAACCAGTTTGTAGCGACTACTTCCTGAAATCAAAATCAATCAGTAGAGCTTCAAGGTCATTGACCTCTTGTTAAAAAACAAGTTTGTAGCGACTACTTCTTGAAAACTATAAGTGATATTGATATGGGACTTTTTCTAAAATGATCAGCATGACATGATGTTGGTCCTTGTCGAAAATCGTTTTGATTTGACGATAAACATGGCTGCCAGCGTCCATCTTTGTTTACATAGAGTTATATAATGAAAACTTGTAGCGACTACTCCTCTGAAAAACTTGACGGATTTTCATGAAACTTCACAGGAATGTTGCTCTTGATGTCTAATTGATCCTAGCAAAATTTCAGGTCGGCCGGAAATTCAAGATGGCCGCCACGGCTAAAAATAAATTTTCAAAATACAAGTTTGTAGCGACTACTTCTTGATTCGACGTTAAACATGGCTGCCAGTGGCCATCTTTGTTTACATAGAGTTGTATAATGAAAACTTGTAGCGACTACTCCTCTGAAACTACTTGACGGATTTTCATGAAACTTCACAAAAATGTTGCTCTTGATGTCTAATTGATCCTAGCAAAATTTCAGGTCGGCCGGAAATTCAAGATGGCCGCAATGACTAAAAATAAATTTTCAAAATACAAGTTTGTAGCGACTTCTTCCTGAAAACTGTAAGTGATATTGATATGGGACTTTTTCTAAAATGATCAGCATGACATGATGTTGGTCCTTGTCAAAAATTGGTTTGATTCAACTTTAAACATTGCTGCCAGCGGCCATCTTTGTTTACATAGAGTTATATAGTAAAAACTTGTAGCGACTACTCCTTTGAAACTACTTGGCGGATTTTCATGAGACTTTACAGGAATATTGCTCTTAATGTCTAATTGATCCTAGCAAAATTTCAGATCGGCCAGAAATTCAAGATGGCCGCCACAGCTAAATATAGATTTTTAAAAAAGAAGTTTGTAGCGACTACATCTTGAAAACTATAAGTGATATTGATATGGGACTTTTTGTAAAATGATCAGCATGACATGATGGTTATCAGAGTCAAACATTATTTTGATTCAACGTTAAACATGGCTGCCAATGGTCATCTTTGTTTACATAGAGTTATATAATGAAAACTTGTAGCGACTACTCCTCTGAAACTACTTGACGGATTTTCATGAAACTTCACAGGAATGTTGCTCTTGATGTCTAATTGATCCTAGCACAATTTCAGGTCGGCCGGAAATTCAAGATGGCCGCCACGGCTAAAAATAATTTTTCAAAAAACAAGTCTGTAGCGACTACTTCCCGAAATCAAAATCCATCAGTAGAGCTTCAAGGTCATTGACCTCTTGTTTATGGTCGACCTGGTGTTGCAGGACAATCAATGAGTATTCTGGTCAAAATCAGATAAAAGGAAATAATAATGTCCATCACACTACAATTTTCAACTTCACAGTTTAGCTATAATTCCACTTAGATTAGATCAAGATTTATCCTAATTTTTAGCTCTTCTGATCAGAGATCAGCAGAGCTTATGCCGTGGTGCGGCGTCCGTCTGTCTGTCTGTCCGTCTGTCTGTCCGTCCGTAAACTTTTATTTGCAGCGACTACTCCTCTGAAACTACTGGCTGGATATTCATGAAACTTTACAGAAATGTTGCCCATGAAGTCTAGTTGATACTAGCAAAAATTCATGTTGATGTGAAATCCAAGATGGCCGCCAAAGCTAAAAATAGATTTTTAAAATACAAGTTTGTATTGACTACTTCTTGAAAACTATAAGTGATATTGATATGGGACGTTAAACATGGCTGCCAGCGGCAATCGTTGTTTACATAGAGTTTTATAGTAAAAACTTGTAGCGACTACTTCTCTGAAACTACTTGGCGGATTTTCATGAAACCTCACAGGAACGTTGCTCTTGGTGTCTAATTGATCCTAGCAAAATTTCAGATCGGCCAGAAATTCAAGATGGCCGCCACAGCTAAAAATAGATTTTTAAAAAATAAGTTTGTAGCGACTACTGCTTGAAAACTATAAGTGATATTGATATGGGACTTTTTCTAAAATGATCAGCATGACATGATGTTGATCGGAGTCGAATATTATTTTGATTCGACGTTAAATATGGCTGCCAGTGGCCATCTTTGGTTACATAGAGTTATATAGTAAAAACTGGTAGCGACTACTCCTCTGAAACTACTTGACGGATGTTCATGAAACTTCGCAGGAATGTTGCTCTTGATGTCTAGTTGATCCTAGAAAAATTTCAGGCTCGCCGGAAATTCAAGATGGCCACCATAGCTAAAAATAGATTTAAAATAAATAAGTTTGTAGCGACTACTTCTTGAAAACTATAAGAGATATTGATATGGGACTTTTTCTAAAATGATCAGCATGACATGATGTTGGTCCTTGTCGAAAATCGTTTTGATTCAACGTTAAACATGGCTGCCAGCGGCCATATTTGTTTACATAGAGTTATATAGTAAAAACTTGTAGCGACTTCTCCTTTGAAACTACTTGGCGGATTTTCATGAAACTTTACAGAAATGTTGCTCTTGATGTCTAATTGATCCTAGCAAAATTTCAGGTAGGCCGGAAATTCCAGATGGCCGCCATGGCTAAAAATAAATCTTCAAAAAACAAGTTTGTAGCGACTACTTCCTGAAATCAAAATCAATCAGTAGAGCTTCAAGGTCATTGACCTCTTGTTTATTTATGCCCAAACAAAGATAGTTTATCAATCCAATTAGTTTGTTTTTGACTGTAATAACAGAGCGCACAAATGTGACGGGCGTTATGTTGACAATTTTCCCCCCATAATTCTGCTTATCCCTTTCCATATTCTGTGCAGGTAAAATCTACTTCCAAGTAGTTGAGCACATCCTTTCAATTGAAAGAAAACACAATATGGAGAGAGTTTCCCTCGTCTCAGGATCTTACCTGTTTTAAAGTGACAGGCGTTTTTTTTTTCATTTCCATATTAGACTTTTCAATACTTTTCATACAACATTGAAAAACTGCAGTAATTATTTATTGAGTACATTATTACCAGGATAAAAATTCATCTAAATTGATGCAACTCTTTATCCAAAATGAGTGGAAGTTATGTTTGACAATTTGACTATTAGGATTTCGATGAAACTTGGCAGGGATGATCAGTTCCAAGCCTAGTTGCACATATCATCGCTGTGTTCAAGTTGAATGATTTTTGACAGAGTTATGGCCCCTTATATACAAACTTGATCAAGACTAGTCGTGCTGAACCCCTTGCTGGATTTCAATGTAACATAGCAGGAATGATCAGTACCAAGTATAGTTGCTCATATCATTGTCGTGTTCCCGTTGAATGATTTTTGACAGAGTTATGGCCCCTTATATACAAACTTGATCCAGACTAGTTGTGCTGAACCCCTTGCTGGATTTCAATGTAACATAGCAGGAATGATCAGTACCAAGAATAGTTGCTCATATCATTGTCGTGTTCCCGTTGAATGATTTTTGGTGGGGCCAAACAAAATAATATGTGTGGTTCAGGTAACATTGGGGAAAAAAATAGGGTAGGTAGGTAGGGATTTTTTTTTATTTTATTTTTTATTTTTTTCTCTCGACACGTTCCAAAAATAGGTCAAACACAGTGTTTTAATACTTTTGTAATACTTTGCTTAATATGTTTGTTTGGTTATTGGCTCTTTATACAACCAGGACAATATTTTAAAAAAATGTAGCATGTCAGAGCAAAATAAATTCATTTGACTAAAATAAAAATGCACATATCTGTTTTTAAGTCCTTTTTGAAAGTAAAATATATTAAAAAGAAATTGACAAGAGGGTTGCAAAGATGCAAGTCTGCACTCGGTATATAAGTGAACGGTGTCCCATCCACTTCTGGAGAACATTGATATTTAAACTATTAAAATTTATTATAATATTTCACCCTTAATAACGTACATAGTTGAAAGAAAACGGCTTCACTTTTATTTAAATATGTTCATGATCGTGTCACATGTTTAAAAAATACCTTGAAGTAGCAATGCAAACGCATTTTTCAAATTAGAAAATATTGGGAAACTGATTAGTATTTTCTAAATAGCATCATCAAAATAGTCCATTGAAGAAAAAAAAGTAGTTTATGAACCACCCCCCATGCAAAAAAAATATTTTTTGTGTTTAACAATTGCCAAAATGAATAAGCCTTTTTATCAATTTTTCTGAAAAAAGAAACCTAGCTGATAAATACAGTGCTTTGGGGGGTATAGAATCACTTGGGTTAAACGTCTAATTTTAAAATGAAAGGAAAATGTTTATTTAATTTCTGATTTAGATTTACCCTTTTAGTTTTACGATAGCAAAATTTCTAAAATTATTGTCCTGAAACTGTGATTTTTTAATAGGCGTTTTTGCACCAATATTTACATAATTTCATTTTATCCTTAAAAGTGCCAAACTTCAACAAGTTACCTTAATTGATGATTGCATTTTGACTTTTGTCCCTAACATTTGTTAAAACAGCAAAAATTTATTTCTGAGTATATTGTGACAGTATGAATTTTTCGTTTCAAAAACACACTTCATTCAGGTAGTATAGAATCATTTTTTCTGAGAGGTGTTACACGTAGTGATATATTTTGCATGGAAAAATGTCCCAAATAATTTCACCGTTGAATAAATGTATGCTTATATGATATATCTTAAAGCCTGGAAAGTTTTAAAATAATCTAAAATATATGAGCTGAGAAAATTGAATTTAAACAGGAAATGATTCTTTACTACCAATGATTCTATACACCCCAAAGCACTGTATTGTTTTTTCCTTGCAATGAAGTCATGCAGATCTTTATTTACAAAGTAATTTGTCAACTGAATGTTTCTTTCCCTTTTTCTTTTAAATATGTGCTACTATTTTCACAAGTTGGTGTTAAACCCGTCATCTTTGCTATGTAAACAAATGAGTACTCGCGTTAGATGGCCTACATGACTTATCGTGACAATGTCAAGGTCAAATTTGAACAATTCTGATAAATGAGTAAATTAGCCTAAAAAAGCCAAAAGTTCTTTCGTGATGAATGATAACATGTGTATGAAATATTTAAAGTGTTATTTCACTAAAGAATTCATGAGAATTATTAGTGGGAACAAGTTTCTAGTCCGAAATAAGACTCGAAAAAGACGATCTTGTTTGTAGTACCACGCATGCGCATAACAGTCACATGACAAGAGTTGTCTTTTCTGATGTTAGCAGGTGTTGAAAAATGCGCAAATACACCACGAGTACGTCATTTTTTGTGAGATTAAATATAAAACAAATTGAAGATTAATTACTGAAGTACTTTATTTGTACATAAACTAGAGCGTAATCATCCGATTTAATACTGAACTTCCAAAAACCGCACTTCGCTTCCATTAATTTTTCATCTACCAATAAATAACAAAAGCCGTGAGGTCAATTACGTAATGTATGCAGTGTTTTCTTCCTATAATCAACATAAAAAGTTCCACTTTTTAGTGTCTTAGCATTTAAAAGATGCGTAATTTGACGTACCCAACTCCAGGTTGGGATATTCCTAAATTCTAAATATAGCTTACGCGGCGCCACCTATCGGGTTTTGCATTGCTACTCGAAGGGACTTCCATCTCCCATATTCTTATAGGCGAAACACTGAAATGAACTGGTTTTTAAGCCAGAATCTTGGTGATTTTCTTGAAATATATCGATCAATGTAACTTGGTTTACAACTGCCTTCATCATTTTTTTTCCGGGCCGTGAATACATCTTTCGAAAGTAAACGCCGCCATGTTGTATTATGCGTTGTTTCGTACTCGCGGCGTTTCGTACTTCGTTCTCAACCCGAAAAAAATAAATAGGGTCGGCGATTCGGCGGTAAATAAATAGGGTCGGTCGGGTAACCTGAACCACACATATTATTTTGTTTGGCCTTACAAGAAAGTGACGGTCGTTATGTGTGACATTGTCTATTCATTGTCAATTTCTGAATACAAAATGGGATCCTTTTGCATATATTTTGTTTCCTAAAAAATGTACGATCAACAGTTCAGATCAGAGCTTTAATAATGCTGATTATTTTGAACAACCCAGTGCGCGATTGGCAGTTGTGTTTGAGCTTTGCGTACTAACCTCGTTACTATCCGCTCCTTCGTCAAAATGTCACTTCCGTGACAATACTGACATGGGAAAACACTATGTGCAAAGGACAGAATAGTTTACAGCAAATTTTCATTGTAGTTTTTGGAAATTACAATCACTTTATTGGTCACCGGTCATATTCTTGATATTTTGAAATCTTAATGAGTGCTTGTGACGGACGTTATGGTGAAAAATGTGTTGACCGACAAATTGTACTCATCATGCTTTCCTCTTTATTGGCTGTGTACACTTGAATTGATGACGTAGTTCGCAAATAGCCTCATTATGAATAAATATTAATGTGGTAAACGTACGTGTACTTGACTCGCGTGTCTGTCAGGCGATCACATACGATCATATACGGAGGTTATGAACTTGACAGACAAACGATCGTCATCAGTAACATGTTTTTTTTATTTATAAAACTACTCCGCATGAATAAAACAAATATTTATATAAATATTGTATGCTTTTTCTTTGCTTCGTCGAAAACTGCAGGCCCGAGAAGTGACGCACCATAGTAATATTCGGTTGAAAACATAGACAATCATTTTGACAGTCAGCATAACTACCACTACGCATTTTCTTAGTATATTTTTTCTACTTTATATTGCAAAAATTATCATTACAATCACATGTTTAAGTAGCCATTGTAATTGAAAAGTAAACTAAAAACGTTCTCCTTTTGTAAAAATTGAACTACAGTCGAACCTCGATAGCTCGAACACCAATGATTCGAATACCATCGGTAATTCGAACACATTTTCCGGTCCCGACACAACTCTTATATAATTCAATGTAATTTAACCTCGAATATTCGAATATTATTTCTCGAATACCCCGGCTCCCTCGAATACTTTTTACGGTCCGAAGATCCACTTTTGTGTGAATTTAAACCTTGCTTAATCGAAGGTGATGATCCGTTGCCATGCGACGTCGGCCATATTAATTGTAATCGACGCGTTTGTATTTGTTTGTAGCAAGTTCGATCATAGTGCGAAAACAGAAAAAGTTGATTGTTAAAGGTGCGAACATTAATGATTGAAAAGCGATAATAGACAGATACAACTTATGTTTAGTGAACTTCGTTTACTGTTAATTACGATAAAATTATACACGGTTGATTTTCTAATTAAATAATGTACGGAAACCAGTCTTACCTTGTTTTTATTATTCGGACTTCCGGAATGTATTGTAAAATCTATAAGTGTGATATTTCTTTAAATAAATGATAAAACAAACACATTATTGCAGTTTTCTTGTATTTTCAGTGTAATAATTACATGTTATATATCCGTTATGAGGTTTAAACAAACATGCATGAACATAAAAAACATACTGAGAACGATACATCACGTACACAAGTAACACTATTTCGGGTGGTACACAAATTCGGATAGATATTTTGGTTCTTACCGTTACCTCGATGCCTCGAAGCCACCGATAATTCGAACATATCCCTATGGTCCCGCTGACTTCGAGCTATCGAGGTTCGACTGTATGTTTGTGACTCCACCACACCTTGTAAGGAGCTCTAAAAACGAGACATTTTAGGACAAAATTGGAGAAATTTCATACAAGTACCAAAACTATTAATATCAAATTAACTCTGGTATCTCCTTGCCATTAATAATAGGTCAACACATAGCAACTGGATGTTTTATTCAATACATCAAAGAAAGATTTACAGAAAAAGTGACGGAGGTTATTATTTCCATTTATCTGATTATGACCCTAGAGTAAAAATTGTCAGATTACATAGAATTGTCTGAAAACTTAGTTTATGTTTGCATAAGTGATGGAAATTGGCCCCCCGAGCAGTAGTATTTGGCTTTTGTTTTTAGATTGTGCTTCTCTTATTTATATTTTGAGCTAACAACCACAGGCAGCTGGCACAGAGCTAGGATAGTAAAAGATAGACTTAGGCCACTTCTTTTTTATTTTTTGGTTTACAAGATTTTTTTGGAAAAGTGTCCACCAGGAGGTCGGAAAAAAAAAAAAAAGAAAAAAAAAAGGAAAACATGAAAATCATAGGTCACAAAACATACTGTAAAATGACTGAAACATTGAAAATACATTTAATTTACATTCACTACACAAGAAAGTTGGTCAATATAGTTAAACACACAGCTTAAATGTTGATTTAAAACTGCTTAAATGCTGTTTTTCATATTGTTAAACACAACGCTTAAACTTTGATTTTCATATTGCTAAACACCGCAATCGGTGTCGTTCCTTCTACGGTTGTCCGATCTCCATCGCTGGATCGGCAAGCCGAAATCCCACGCACACGGAGGTTGTCATCGGGAAGTACACGGCTGATTGCCGTACCGACTGTTTCTGTCAATTCTGCCCTCAGAAATACTTTACCGGAGCCTTTTACCGATGAAAAACCCCAAAAGGTTACTTCAAAAAAGACCGAACAGGCCATTTTGAGAGTTTCCGGTATGACAGTTGACAGGTTCACGCGATATCACTCGAAATTATTCAATAAAATTGAGGAACTACCGCAAACCAGTCCACTTTCAATTCACATTCGTCCCAAATTATTTCGTTTTTTTTTCGTTTCGCACCAAAATCGATACGGTCGGGAAAATAATTTTGAAAAAAAAAGTGAAATTGCATTTTTTTTTTCTTTCTACTTTTCGGAAAATTAGACCCGCCGGTTTTGAAAACCAATTTATATAAAAGGAGTGGCCTTAGAGTGATTAAAATATTAATTGATTTCTGGACCAAAAAAAAACAAGGTTTATATACTCTGTAAAAAAAAAAGTTTTGGACCATGGCAGTGCTCGAACCCGTACAATGATCGCTGAACCTTGACATTCGACCATAACCCTTATTATCTCAGTTGATAATTCACAATAGATCAACAATCAATAATAAATATCGTTTACAATGAAAGTTTGCGAAAAAATAATCTTTTTATTGGTTACTCGAATGTGTCCGTAACGGTTACTTTTTATGGACTTTGCAACATTTTTTACAGACCCTTTGTGTGTTCGCGATATTTTTTAAAAATCAAATCTTGTTTGGAATTTAATGTTTCTGGTACCAAATTAACCGGGTAGGGTAGACTTTGGTTACTAAAAAAAGATACTTAAATTCTGTCCTAGTTTTATTTTTATATGACTTTATATACTCTGGTCCCTCGTACTTTTTTTGTACCAGAGAGTCAAATATGCCAACTTGAGTGAATTTCAGTTCAATGACAAGAAGATGGCACGGCCAGTACTACCTATAATCTATAGGTCTAGCATGGTGGCATGCATTAAAAATGACTGAATACTAATGGGATGTATACCTGAAGCGTTGAAATTGAAAGTTGTCTTGGAAGCTGAGAATTTCGATAATTTCACGATCGAGCGTATATTTTACCCTTAGCCGTCTATACCGATTCCAGAACAAGGTTTTATGTAACAAGACGAAGCAGCTACCTCGTCCAATCGGATGTCTTGTTACAAAAAATCTTGTTCTGGAATCACGATGGCTGGATGTGGACGAAAAAACATTTAAAGTGATATTGATATGGGACTTTTTTTAAAATGATCAGCATGACATGATGGTTATCCGAGTCAAACATTATTTTGATTCGACGTTAAACATGGCTGCCAGTGGCCATCTTTGTTTACATAGAGTTATATGATGAAAACTTGTAGCGACTATTCCTCTGAAACTACTTGACGGATTTTCATGAAACTTCACAGGAATGTTGCTCTTGATGTCTAATTGATCTTTGTTTACATAGATTTATATAGTAAAAACTTGTAGCGACTACTCCACTGAAACTACTTGACAATTTTTTATGAAACTTTACAGGAATGTTGCCTTTGATGTCTCATTGATCCCAGATTTTTTTTAGGTCGGCCGGAAATTCAAGATGGCCGCCATGGCTAAAAACTGATTTTTAAAAAAAGTTTGTAACAACTACTTCTTGAAAACTATAAGTGATATTCATATGGGACATTTTCTAAAATGATCAGCATGACATGATGTTGATCCTTGTCAAAAATTATTTTGAATCAAAATTAAACCTGGGCACCAGTGGCCATCTTTGTTTACATAGAGTTTGTATAGTAAAAATTTGTAGTGACTACTCCTCTGAAACTACTAGACGGATTTTCATGAAACTTCACAGGAATGTTGCTCTTGATGTCTAGTTGATCCTAGCACAATTTCAGGTTGGCCGGAAATTCAAGATGGCCACCACGGCTGAACATAGATTTTTAAAAACAAGTTTGTAGCGACTACTATTTGAAAACTGGAAGTGATATTGATATGGGACTTTTTCTGAAATGATCAGCATGACAAGATGTTGATCCTTGTTGAAAATTATTTTGATTCAACATTAAACAATGGCTGCCAGTGGCCATCTTTGTTTACCTAGAGTTATATAGTAAAAACTTCAACTTGTAGCGACTACTCCTCTGAAACTACTTGACAGATTTTATGAAACTTCACTGGAAATGCTGACCTAGCTATCAAAATCTATCAGTAGAGCTTCAATGACCTGACCTCTTGTTAAAAAAAAGTTTGTAGCGACTATTTCTTGAAAACTAAGTGATATTGATATGGGACGTTTTCTAAAATGATCAATATGACATGATGTTGATCCTTGTCGAAAATTATTTTGATTCCACATTAAACATGGGCGCCAGTGGCCATCTTTGTTTACATAGAGTTTGTATAGTTAAAATTTGTAGCGACTTCTCCTCTGAAACTACTTGACGGATTTTCATGAAACTTCACAGGAATGTTGCTCTTGATGTCTAGTTGATCCTAGCACAATTTCAGGTCTGCCGGAAATTCAAGATGGCCACCATGGCTAAACATAGATTTTTTAAAACAAGTTTGTAGCGACTACTTCTTGAAAACTGTAAGTGATATTGATATGGGACTTTTTCTGAAATGATCAGCATGACAAGATGTTGATCCTTGTCGAAATTTTTTTGATTTGACATTAAACATGGCTGCCAGTGGCCATCTTTGTTTACCTAGAGTTATATAGTAAAAACTTCAACTTGTAGCGACTATTCCTCTGAAACTACTTGACAGACTTTTATGAAACTTCACAAGAATGCTGATCTAGCTATCTAAGTCTACCAGTAGAGCTTCAAGGTCATTGAGCTCTTGTCTGTATATATAATTATTATAGTAAATTTCTAAATATTCTGATTAAATATATGCCGAAGCTGTTGGTGGTAGGGATTGGGGTGGGGTGGTAGGGATTGGGAGTGATGTGGAAACCTTGCTATAAAGCACAGAATACTTTTCTGACATCTGGTTATATTTATTATGTAAACACACTGTCAGATTTACAACATCCACTTAGACTCACTAGGTCAGCAGACAGCGTGATACAGTTCTCTCTGCAGACTCCAGTCAACAGGATGGTAGAAAACCCTCATCAATTGTCTTTCCATATAGGACTCACTATGCTAGGGCTGCCAACCCTTGAATATAGAAGAGAACGGGTTGACGTGATTCAGGTTTATAAAATTGTAAATAATATTGACTTAGTAGACAAAAATAGACTGTTCACTCAGGCTCCTGATCATGGTACAAGGGGAAACTCCAAAAAGCTTTTTAAAAAAGAGCAAGAATTGATATTAGGAAAAATTCATTTGTTTAAAGAGTCGTAGAATCTTGGAACAAACTCCCAGACACCGTGATTAAGGCATCCACCATTAATTCCTTTAAAATTAGGCTTAACAAACACTGGGCAAATCATCCTTATAAGTTCAGGCCAAAAAAACAATAAGGAACTGCAAGTCATTTTACACTCTTGTAAAAAACAAAAGATTGGGAAACCTTATAAAAAAAGGCCTAAGTAACCGATGGTTTATATCCAGCTTCTACAACAGTATCAACAAATAGTTTGAAAAAAACAAAACAATGTCCGTGTTAATATGGTGATATTGTGTACGCAGTGGCCTGGTTAGTTAAGTTGGCAGAGCACTTGCCCTGTAAGCGAGGGTCCCGGGTTTGACTCCCATACCGGAGGCACTTTTCCCCCTTGGTTTACTTCATTGGCGACGAGGATAATTCGGTGAACACGGGATAGTCTGAACTATCTGGGGGTCTGAGAGACAGGAAGGGCTGAGTCAGCTCTTAAAGTTAAAAGTGGGAGGAGTCTGGTGATACTGGGTATCCGGGGCCCGGTGAGCTCAGTTGATAGAGCAGTCATATATAGCATAAAATGTGCTGAAAATGGCGTAAAACATTCAACAAACCAACCATCTATTTCATCTGTTGCATGCATGGAGAAATTTCAAAATAACTTGATACATTTACTCATCTCATTAAACTGATGTGTAGAACCTAACACCAGTGTTGGTATCTTCAAGGTCAAGGTCACACTGAAGGTCATCCATCTCCTCAATGCATATAATGAGAGCAGTTTACAGTCCTGTTTTCTCCACCTGCTATCTTCACCGCGTGCATGTCGCTGAGTGGGCACTGATGACATTCAGTTTGCTGAAAACTTGGAGCCGAAGCTGAGGTCGAATTGTGGCGTACGGTAACCACCAGTATCGAAGCCGAGGCCGAGAGCGATTAGCAGACTGACTGTCATTAGACCGAGATTGAAGGTGTATCCTGCGTCCCATCACAGCACACATCGTCTGATATCTACAGATCCTGGAAGTCAGAATTCCGCAGGCCGGAGCCGGATATCACAGGCAGAAACCATAATCCCGGTTATCGACGCGAAGGTCGAGGCCTACATTCGACAGAATACCGAAAGGTGACAGGACGTCGGGCGGTGTGTGCGGCGCAGGGGTCATAATGTGAGGGTGTGGCCCTCAAGGGGATCGTTTGCCAGTAGCGGATGTAGCAAACCGCCGCAGTGAAAACTACAGAGTGAAAGCGACAACTACCAACATACGATCAACAGAGAAGACTACACAGCACCACAGCAGCACCAGATCAACCACCACACTCATCTAGAAAAGTCCAGACTCTATTGTACCCATCTCGGTGAACCGTGAGGATTATTGAGTATGTTGGCAGAGGGACTATAATCCTTAGAACTACACACACAGTCCTGTTTAATCTTTATTCCTATATAATGGCAGATTTCAGCAGTGATTGAAAGGTAGTCTTGCTTAATTATTGCTTGCTTGTACAGTTTAACATTTGGATGACTTGTTCCTGTGTACAAATGGAGCAAACTTGAAAAATGATGGTAGTTTTATAGAGACAGGTGTTGCATTTCTGGCGGCGGCGGTGGCAGCGTCAACATTCAAGTTTTGCGTTTAGGTCATTTTCTCACAAACTGTATGCACTAGACCTTTCAAACTTTGCTTATAGTTGTATCTTGGGTGGTACATCGCAACGTGACAAAGCAAATGTGGAAGTGACCTTGACCCTCCAAGCAAAGGGCAGATAACTTGCTAATTTTTAGGTTCAAGTTTTGCGTTTAGGTCATTTCACAAACTGTATGCACTAGACCTTTCAAACTTTGCTTATAGTTGTATCTTGGGTGGTACATGGCAACGTGACAAAGCAAATGTTAAAGTGACCTTGACCCTCCAAGCAAAGGGCAGATAACTTAATAATTTTTAGGTTCAACTTTTGCGTTTAGGTCACTTTTTCACAAACTGTATGCACTAGACCTTTGAAACTTTGCTTATAGTTGTTTCCTGAGTGGTACATCGCAACGTGTCAAAGCAAATGTGGAAGTGACCTTGACCCTCCAAGCAAGGGCAGATAACCATATAATTTTTACCTTCAACTTTGTCGTTTAGGTCACTTTTTCACAAACTATATGCACTTAGACCTTTCAAACTTTGCTTATATTTGTATCTTGAGTGGTACATTGCAATGTGACAAAGCAAAAGTGGATGTGACCTTCACCATCCAAGCAAAGGGCAGATAACTTTAATTGTTACATTTACATCACTTTCTCATGAACTATAATTATGCACTAGATGTTTTAAACCTAATTTATAGCTAAATCTTTGGAAGAAAACATATTCTATTTTGACATAGTTGTGTCTTCGGTAGTGCATCTGTTTTTTGGATGCCTGGATTTCATCTATGACCTTGACCTACTTTTTGGAGCTGATGATTTTAAGCTCTACTGGCCAAAGGCCTTCATTTTTCATCTGATCTTTACCAAACTTACCAGATTGTTAATATCAATGAAAGCTCGCACAAGTTCGAAAACCAGCCAGATCGGACCAATAACAGCGGAGTTATGGCCCTTTAGTTAAAAATGCAATATTTTGCCTCATTAATACCGATAGGGTCTTATCTTTACCCAACTTTACCAGATGTTTTGCTCTTTTTTTTTATTATTATTAGTATATATATATTTTTTTTATTTTTTTTTTTTAATAGATATAATTATATATATATATTTATTTTTTATTTTTATATATTTATTTCTTTTTTCAATTTGTTATTTTTATTTTTTTTATTTTTTATATTTTCTTTTTTTTTTCTTTTTTTTTTAATATTTTTTTAATATTTTTTTATTTTTTTAATTTTTTTTTTTTTTTTTTATTTTTTATTTTTTTTTTTAAATTTGCTTATTTCATTATAATTTTTTTTTTCTTTTTTTTATGCTAACACCGTGTTAGCAGGAAGCATTGCTATTGCATTTTTTTTTCCGTTTTTTTTTTAAATTTCTTGTCGGCACTACTCCTCCTAAAAGCCATTTTGGATTTTTACGAAACTTGGCAGGAAGCATCGGTAAAGATGTCTAATTGTGCATATTGCGCTTTTGTTCCAGTTTGCTGATTTATGACGGAGTTATGGCACTTTGACATTTCTACTTTAAATTTCTTGTCCTCCTAAACGGCTTGTTGGATTTCTACAAAATTTGGCAGAAGCCTCAGTATGATGTCTAGTTGTGCAAAGCATGGTATATCAAATGAAATTTTGGACAAGTTTGAAAACCAGCTAGATCTAGTTAGTAACGGCAGGTTATGGCCCTTGATTTGTTGAAAAATGCTATATTGTATTTTCCTTTGTTAAATCTGTAGTTACTTCATTTTTTATCTGATCTTTGCCATATTTGTTTAGAAAGTTAATATACACCCGCCCGCCCCCCCCCCCCCCCCCCCCCCCCACCCCCCCCCCCCCCCCCTGGTGGGAATTTTATGTCGACAACCCTTGATATAAGAGCCGTTTTAGCCAGTAGAGTATCCACAGGCCCTCTTGGGCCTCTTGTTTTTAATAGAATGGCATTTTGTTTTTAAACAAATGCACTTAAATGTCATCTCACCGAACGGCAAACTCGATTGTTTTTAGTTGCTAAAATGTTTACAAACTTTCATTTAAGCATCATTGACGTTTTTATTTTTAAGTCCAGCCCCCATTAGGCGAGACATGTGAATCCACGGATTTCTTGTAATTCATTTTGCCTTTTTTTTTTATTTCAGAGATGTTGACAACTGCTTCAAAGTTATTTCGTGTTTCCAGTATTGCTTTAAAGGGATGTGCTGTCTGTATTCAGAACCGGTTCTGTCCTTTGAAGGGTATGTCATTCTTCATAGCTTCACGCAAGGAAACTTCTGTTAAAGAGGAAGATGTACTATTTTTAAACAAGATTATTTTTTAAGACAATATTTTCCTTGCTGTCTTAAAGCCTTTTTACATATAAAATACATTATATTGACTAACACTAATCATGCTAATGTACCTTGAACACTACCCTACAAGTAAATAGGCAGGGACCCAAGCCTGAAAAAAAACGAAAACGTTTACCTGGAAAGATATACTCCTGATTTTTTAAATATTAACAGATGGGGGGTCTTGTACATATGAAACCACTGTATGGACTTCTGGCATACTTTGCATTTCGTAACATCATCGCAATTTCTACGGTAACCATTATATGAAAATCGATGAAGAAACAATCAAAGGAAAATAAAGAAATTTGCACACGTCCTTTTAGGCAAATACAATTCCAGTATTTGAAACCTATATTTGTAAATGAAATATCAAACTACAGAATCAAGACCTGATTACGTTACACTTTACTAATTTTAACAAGAGTTATGAACCTTTTATGAATTTTGTTCTGTCCTGTGCTAGGGATAATGTGAATTGTTTGTGTTAACAATAAATGCAGTAAACGATTTCCGATTTCCACTAAATGTTGTATGGTGTTAGGCCTTATACCTACAAGGCCTTTGACAAGTTCAATACTGAGTAAAACTGACACTTGCTTTAAAGAGTTATTACCCTTGGTTATTGAAGGAATATGCACATTTTGGCTTGAGTACACACATTACTTTAGTAAACGGATTCCGATCTTCACATTATTTAGTATGAGACTTTATATGAATATGAACTTTGACAAGATGACAATGAGCAGAACTGACACCTGTCTTACTGAGTTATTGCCTTTGATTATTGCAAAAACGCAAATTTCAGCTTTCGTACACAATACAGGGCACGAAAATTCCACTCGTCCGCTCGTATTGACGAGTGAAATTCAAATCTGGACGAGTGAAACACATGAATCGGTCGTCTGAGAGGACGAGTAACATTTCAGTAGAAAACAACAACAAAGAAAATAGTTCTTACAGTTTATTAAGCGATTAAATGCAGTAAATAGTCGCAACTCTGTTTATTCAACGAGAAAATGCAATTTAAGTCAACAGGATATTGGGAAATTGACGCATTGCGGTTTTTGGACATTCTAAAATGCGGCTCCCGTTCTAATTTCACGGAGCGCGAACGTTACAGTATTTAATGTTATACAAATAACACTTTCACGGGGGAATCTTTAAGGGCACTAGTCAGCTTTTAGGTGACTGAGGCCAGGCAGGGCCTTCAGGAAGGGGAATTGCAAAAAGTATGCTGTTTTCCTGTATTGTAGTTTAGCATTTTCTAATATTTTTATTATTATTAAAAAAACAATTATGAGGGAATTTTTCACAGGAAAAGGGGGAAAATAATTACCATGCCAGAGTAATTGTAATGGCCATGATCAGACTGTAGTGAACTATAGAGTATAAATATGAATATAATCATCTATAATACTGGTCAAAGTTTCATAATTTTCATTGATTTATATAAAGAAAAAAACAACACATTCTGATGTTTCCCTTTGTTTTATTTATATATAATAGTGTTAAATGACGGTATCTGACTGCTTTGACTTATGAACTTTTACAGTCAGAGCAGGACGAGTAAACATCCTATAAGGAAGAGTAATATGACAATGGCACTTGTCCTACAGGACGAGTATACAGTAAAATACATTTTGTCCCCTGCAATACATTAAATGAATTTTCACACAGTTTGGCAATTACACCATGTGTACTTGTCACGTAGTTGTTTTCGAAGCATTTATTTTTATTAAATTAATATGTTTACACATATGGAACTAGTTAGGTATGACACTACTGTTTATAGACAAATTGTTGGAATCAAAATGAGAACGAAATGTGCACCTCTTTTTGCAGATTTGTTTTTGTTTTGTTATGTTAGACGTTTCATATTTAGTTTTTTACCAGATACGCTAAGGCAGATGTAATCGAAGCCTTTCATTATACCTCTTTGTATATGGATGATATATTGGACAATTACAGCCCTTTCTTTTCTACTATGGTTACTACATATACTTTCTTTCCTAAAGAACTTCAACTCAAAAAAGCTAATATTTCTCATAGTTGCTATATCTTCTTTACTCGAATTACATCCCACGATTGAAACAGAGAAATAATAAGCAAAGTCTATGACGAGAGATCATTTCAATGTTGACACTGTTAAGGGCACGACTTGACAATATTGAAGACAAACATCAAACGTTAACGTCCTTTCAGGATTTAGGTAGACGTCATCAAAGGTCCTCAGTCTTTCCGGCGATCACACAGTCAAGTGGAAATCAAAGTGGTGAACTGTAAATGGGTCAACCACCATGCAGTGCGTTGCAAAATAATAAGGTGACATCCTCCTTTGATAAGCCTTTTAACAGTGATCATTACCCAATCTTTACCAGGATCACCATGTGAAAGTCTGCGATTACGTCATAATTTGTCACATGACCATAGATAAAATATCAAAATGGTTATCAGAAATCAACTCCGCGACCTGACACCGCTAATGCTATGGGGTGGTGCTGAGTGGTAAATACTCTAACGGAACACCGCTTACTTTGGACATTTTTGATGAATTTAGGTTAGTATTTTAATTTTGGGTAGACTGTTTAGAGCTACGAAATTTTAGAAAGTGATGGTAAGAACAAACACTGTACTTTAACCCTATGGAAAACGCAATGGTGGAGTCCATTTTGATTGTTTTGACGAAGTTATATGCCAAAGAATACATTTTATTCTACCGCAATATAATGCTGAGCAAACATTAGTGTTTATTCACTAAAATAAATAGTGAATAAGAGCGAAATGCTTGTCTTTGAAAAGGTTTGCGTGACGCTCGCTTATTGCATTCTTTTTCAAGAAAGTAATAACGACCAACGTATATTAATCCAAGAGTTAGCATAAGCTTTAGCACAATATTGTGTTACGTGATCTACAGCGGCAGTAAGACAGCACGTTATACCTTTGGAGATGTGTGTAGTGGTGCAGACACTAGAAATAGGAAGAAAGTGTGCTTTATTAGGCTGTTTTTTTTGTAAATTAGGAATCCAGTACATAGTTGGAATTTTGTTTTGCTTTTCATCTACTCCAACTTTAATAGTGCTTCATTGAGTCATTGAGTTTTATATCCAGACAAACCTATGTTTATCATCAAAACCCTGATTTACTTTTAAAAGTATTGTCAGAACTCTTCTGCTACAAGGTCTGTCATAACGTGAATACTATGGTGACTTTTTAAGATTATTGGTCATTATCACATTCATACAATCTGTGTTAAACTTGTTAACAAACATAACAAAATAGGTTATGACCCTATCATTCTGCAACGCACTGCATGTTTAGATGTTGACCCATTTACAGTTCGCCACAATGCTTTTGTGTTATACTTATATTGCCTACTAATTGCTATAAATACTGCCTAATTTGTAAGGGGATATAGCCTGGCTGGTCGCATTTTATTGGAATGAAACCAGGGTATGAGCGAGGTTTGGTGCACTCTAGGACATGGCTTAACCCCAGCGGCCTTTATGTCACTGACCATTCCAAGGAGGTACCCATAATGTCACTGACCATTCCAAGGAGGTACCCATATTTCCAACCGTTTGAGTTTGCCATTTCTCATACTTTGCTCTTTTCTATCCTTGTGATTGGTGTTTGTTTCAAATACGTTTGTTTGGTTGACTGTCTGTGTTCTATGAATGTTATATTTCCTTCTCGACTTTTATACCATAATTTGTTCCTGACTCGAAATAGGATATGGATCACATTTAGTGTTACTTATACTTTTAAACTGTAAACATGACTCTGTTACACTATTTAATATATTGGGTCTCGTGGATCAAGGCGAAACAAACCGTAGGAAAGTATTCAAGTTCATGATGTGTTTTGAGAAACGTTGACAACTTTCTTAACCAAAAGTTGCCTGTTCAATCAATCAGAACCTAAAAATGAAACTCAAGGTTACAGAAACACCAGTGTTGGTTGGACAGTTAATGATCATATGTAACAAAAGTGCAAATTTCAAATAAATCATTTAGATAGTATTCACGATATTTTGGTGAAACTCTGCCAGACGTCATACCCAAACACTGACGTCGCTCAATCGCCTTCCAACGAAACTAGTCAATAAAAAAACACGTTATTTTTCTGATAAGTACAATCATCTGACTGTGACAAAATAGTGAACCAATTGGAAATTTACAATTTGACAAGACTGCAATTGCAGTAACTACTGTTCTGTTTTCAAGGTAAATTAAAGGTCCATAACTGTATCAAGAAATCTAAAAGCAACCATCCAACCGATTCTAAATATCCGCCAGTATGTTAATGTTATTAAGACTTCACACTAAACGATATGGTTTAAACCCTACACAATTAAAGATAGTTGTTGCAATGATCATTTTTTCTAAGTAAATTAAGGGCCAAACCTCTATTCCAAAATGGCAAAACAATTTGATATATTATAAACATTATTAACATTTACTGGTATCCTATTTGTATATAACATTTCCACCAAAAATATTGTTTAATTTTCAACAAAACTTGATAAATCAACATAAACTCAACACAAAAATGTATTTTTGTAGATAATCAGGGGCCATAACTCTATTTAGAAAAGGCAAAGGTCCACATTGATCGTAAGGAAGTGATGTTTGTTTGATATAAGGCTTCACTGCAATTTTAGTTAAAATCCAAAATAAGATAAAGAAGTTATCAAAACCTTGCACCTAAGCTTTACCCAAAATGTGCATTTTTGTTAAGTAGCTCAAGAGGTCATAACTCTATTCTGAAAATGAGAAATCGGCCTTGCTCGTAAGAAAGTGGCATCTTAACTATATAATGCTTCACAGTAAAGTTGGTTTTAACCGAAAACAATTTACAGAAGTTATTAACAACGTGCAGGAAAAAGCCAAAAGGTGGATGCCCGTCCCTCCATCTGCCCGCCATCTGCAATCCATAAACCGCTTTTATTTATTTTATTTTTTTGAAAATTGCATTTTGCATAGACAGAATATAATCAGGCATGCTTACGTCTTATTTATGAACAAAACAAAATCATATCGCTAAAATATAAACTTGTCCACATTTTTTCTTTGAATATCAATATTTTCTTACCACTTACGGGCTTCCGTAGAAAATGCGTTGGTGTTACGAAATGCAAAGAATACCATTAATCCATACAGTGGTTTCGTATATAGTACAGTTTCTGCTATTGAGTATATCTTTCCGGGTAAACCAAAAGTGTTTTTTTGCACGATACGAGAAGTTGGGTCCCTCACTAAAAGGTCTGACTTCTCAAAGCCAATTAAAGGGACTGGAGGTGACTGGAAGACAGATATTGGTGTCAATCCAAATACAAATGAAAACCAACTCGGTGTACTTCAGTCGTACACAGGAAAAATATCTAGGCATGAAATTTGTATGTTTTACATATGTGATACATATATATTCCTCATATTTATTTCATATGAAAGTAATTTTTTACTAAATAATAAAACTGAAACAGTCGGTTAAACCATTATCTACAATATTCTACAATTTTTAGCTCTACTGATCAGAGATCAGCAGAGCTTATGCCGTGGTGCGGAGTCCGTCGTCCGTCTGTCCGTCTGTCTGTCCGTCTGTCTGTAAACTTTGTTTTGTAGCGACTTCTCCTCTGAAACTACTGAATGGATTTTCATGAAACTTTACAGAAATGTTGCCTATGAAGTCTAGTTGATCCTAGCAAAAATTCATGTTGATGTGAAATCCAAGATGGCCGCCAGATCTAAAAATAGGTTTTTAAAAAACAAGTTTGTAGCGACTTCTTCATGAAAACTAAGTGATATTGATATGGGACTTTTTCTAAAATGATCAGCATGACATGATGTTGGTCCTTGTCGAATTTTTTTTTGATTCAACGTTAAACATGGCTGCCAGCGGCCATCTTTGTTTACATAGAGTTATATAATGAAAACTTGTAGCAACTACTCCTCTGAAACTACTTGACGGATTTTCATGAAACTTCACAGGAATGTTGCTCTTGATGTCTAATTGATCCTAGCAAAATTTGAGGTTGGCCGGAAATTCCAGATGGCCGCCATGGCTAAAAATAAATTTTCAAAATACAAGTTTGTAGCGACTACTTCTTGAAAACTATAAGTGATATTGATATGGGACTTTTACTAAAATGATCAGCATGACATGATGTTGGTCCTTGTCAAAAATCGTTTTGATTCAACGTTAAACATGGCTGCCAGAGGCCATCTTTGTTTACATACAGTTATATAGTAAACACTTGTAGCGACTACTCCTTTGAAACTACTTGACAGATTTTCATGAAACTTTACAGGAATATTGCTCTTAATGTCTTATTGATCCTAGCAAAATTTCAGATCTGCCAGAAATTCAAGATGGCCGCCACAGCTAAAAATAGATTTTTAAAAAAGAAGTTTGTAGCGACTACGTCTTGAAAACTATAAGTGATATTGATATGGGACTTTTTTTTAAATGATCAGCATGACATGATGGTTATCAGAGTCAAACATTATTTTGATTCGAAGTTAAACATGGCTGTCAGTGCCCATCTTTGTTTACATAGAGTTATATAATGAAAACTTGTAGCGACTATTCCTGTGAAACTACTTGACGGATTTTCATGAAACTTCACAGGAATGTTGCTCTTGATGTCTAATTGATCCTAGCAAAATTTCAGGTCGCCCGGAAATTGAAGATGGCCGCCACGGCTAAAAATAATTTTTCAAAAAACAAGTCTGTAGCGACTACTTCCTGAAATCAAAATCAATCAGTAGAGCTTCAAGGTCATTGACCTCTTGTTTTTATTTTTTTTATAAATACTTTTATGTATTTCATGCATAATTAGTTTCATGTATATATTTCATATGTGTCACAGGTGTATTATTATAACATGAACAATATAAGTGGTACATATGTGTCACAGGTGTATTATTATAACATGAACAATATAAGTGGTACATATGTGTCACAGGTGTATTATTATAACATGAACAATATAAGTGGTACATATGTGTTAAAGGTGTATTATTATAACATGAACAATATAAGTGGTACATATGTATATATTTCATATGTGTCACAGGTGTATTATTATAACATGAACAATATAAGTGGTACATATGTATATATTTCATATGTGTCACAGGTGTATTATTATAACATGAACAATATAAGTGGTACATATGTATATATTTCATATACATGTGTCACAGGTGTATTATTATAACATGAACAATATAAGTGGTACATATGTATATATTTCATATGTGTCACAGGTGTATTATTATAACATGAACAATATAAGTGGTACATATGTATATATATTTCATATGTGTCACAGGTGTATTATTATAACATGAACAATATAAGTGGTACATATGTATATATTTCATATACATGTGTCACAGGTGTATTATTATAACATGAACAATATAAGTGGTACATATGTATATATTTCATATACATGTGTCACAGGTGTATTATTATAACATGAACAATATAAGTGGTACATATGTATATATTTCATATGTGTCACAGGTGTATTATTATAACATGAACAATATATGTGGTACATATGTATATATTTCAGATGTGTCACAGGTGTATTATTATAACATGAACAATATAAGTGGTACATATGTATATATTTCATATGTGTCACATGTGTATTATTATAACATGAACAATATAAGTGGTACATATGTATATATTTCAGATGTGTCACAGGTGTATTATTATAACATGAACAATATAAGTGGTACATATGTATATATTTCATATGTGTAGCAGGTGTATGATTATAACATGAACAATATAAGTGGTACATATGTATATATTTCATATGTGTCACAGGTGTATGATTATAACATGAACAATATAAGTGGTACATATGTATATATTTCATATGTGTCACAGGTGTATTATTATAACATGAACAATATAAGTGGTACATACGTATATATTTCATATGTGTCACAGGTGTATTATTATAACATGAACAATATAAGTGGTACATATGTATATATTTCATATGTGTCACCAGTGTTCGACACTAACTTTTTGGACCTACTAGCCCCTGGGGCTAGTTGGTTTGGAATTTCACTAGCCCCCCTTAATTTCTACTAGCCCTGCTACCAACGGTACCAAATCCTCATTGTATATTGATTTGACGGGGTTGGTTATAAAATAACAACACAAATCAGATTCAAAATTTGTGACATCGCTAACAGCACCCTCCGTCACAATAACCTGATCTCGTGGCAGGCTGCACCTCTGTTAAGAAAAGTAACATACTGTGATGATTATTATTTTAATTTATTATAGTATTTCTGAACAATGTACCTGAGAAACACAGAAATTAGAAATTATTATGATAGATTTTTTTGTTTTTTGGCTGGTGGAGAAAGCCCCAAAAATCGATCTATGTTTGCACCGTTTATAGCACGTTCATAATTCGCGGTGTTTTCCGACGGAAGCGGAAACAACTGCTGAAATCGTGGTCATAAAAACGCTTGAGAAAAAATTTCTAGTTTATAAGGCGTAGTTACAAGCGTTTGTGTGATTCGGTATCGGGCTGGTATCACGCAGTAAACGAAAGCAAAAAGAAAACAAATGTCGTTTTACGCGGACTGAAAGAGCAGCAGTTTTAAGCGAGAATCTGCGGAACATTAATGATTAACAGTGCTTGAGATTTTATTTATATAATGCCAACGCAAATTGGGTACGTGTTTGTTCTATAATCTACTAGCCAATCGGGCTAGCTAGACGATCGTACGTGCTAGCCCGATGGTCACTTTTACTAGCCCCGGGCTATCGGGCTAGCGTTAGTGTCGAACACTGGTCACAGGTGTATTATTAAAACATGAACAATATAAGTGGTACATATGTATACATTTCATATGTGTCACAGGTGTATTATTATAACATGAACAATATAAGTGGTACATATGTATACATTTCATATGTGTCACAGGTGTATTATTATAACATGAACAATATAAGTGGTACGTATGTATACATTTCATATCTCTCACAGGTGTATTATTATAACATGAAAAATATAAGTAGTACATAATTATGTATCACATAATTATGTATCGATTACATATGTGGTACATATGTATCGTATCATTATGTATCATTTACACATGTGGTACATATGTATCACATAATTATGTATCATTTACGTATGTGGTACATATGTAGTGCATAATTATGTATCATTTACATATGTGGTACATGTGAATCACATAATTATGTATCATTTACGTATGTGGTACATATGTAAATCAAATGAAAGAAACATGCAAATAACTGGCACGTCACAACATTTTTCCCGTGTACGAGAGGTGTTCAACTTGTAACGTAACACTTTTGTTTAAGAAGTTATTTTTCAGCGGAAGTGATTATCATAAAAAATGTGCGATTTAATTATGTGAAACTGTCATTTAAAACGTATGCATTTAAAAATAATCTCCAATTTCACGCGGTTCATTTTAAATTACATTTTGAATTAGGTGTATACTATTTTCCAATTTTAAACCTATATGTTTCTGTTGCCATGGAGTTTTACTTTAAACCAAATAATTCCACTAAATGCATATCATAATTGTTTAAAACTGTGTCCCATCAACGCAATAACTCCGTAAGTGCACTTTGGTAAATTGTTCAGGAGAGACAGAAAACTGTTTTTTTCCTTAACAATGGTACATATAAAGACACTGCCTCAGATTTAAGTGTAATATACCTTTACTATGGTCGCTCTTTTAGGATATTTAAATTAAAACTATTTTTAAATGAGTTAATGATAATAATTAAATCATAGTGACTTTGTGCGCTGAAAACTGCACTTTGCCAAGTTTAATAGTCTTAAATGCTGTTTGTGAATAATTGTGCTGGATATTATTATTAATACCTAACTTGCATTTGTAGTTGCTTATGATTCAAGTCTATATAGCTTAACCTATAAATAGTTCAGCCATAAAATTAAAAAAAATTGGATTCAGACCTAAAATTTATGGCCATGTCGTAAAAAATGCTAAAAAAATCACAGTTTATTTCATAGCAATCTATATTGTAAGGGTAGTACATACAAAACTGATTCATGGCTTTTTCCAGGTATTTTAGGAAAAAGGACCCTTGTAAATGTGGGTAATTTCTGTCGTAAAAATGACCAAATTGGGATTCTTTTCTTCGATAAAATGGCCAATTGGGAATTATTTACGTCAACATCTTATAAGTTGCGATGAGGTAATAGCCTAATAGGTACAATTAGGAACACTATTACATCAATAACATACTACTTATATTGATTAGGATGTATCAGTACATTACATGTAACAAATACACTATTTTGCATTGTGAACGGGTCCTAGAAAAAGCCCTGTGAATCCACGTTATTGCAAGATATTTTACTATGCCATATAACTTGATAATCAGATATTGGCAATTATAACATCTAAAGGGGCTGGTCATTAATGAATAATCATTTTAACTCATAATTAAACATGTAATTTTTACATTCACTTGATACTTTCTGAAGGGAAAAAACATCCAATTTCAAGTAAACATCATTTTTCAAGTAGGACGAGCTACTGCCCACATGGAATTTGCAATTCACTACCAGCATTTAAAATATAAAAAAAGTATAAACGCTGAGAATTTGTACATCAGTTTTTAGCTCTACTGATCAGAGATCAGCAAAGCTTATGCCGTGGTGCGGCGTCCGACATCCGTCTGTCCGTCTGTCTGTCCGTAAACTTTTATTTGTAGCGACAACTCCTCTGAAACTACTGGATGGATATTCATGAAACTACAGAAATGTTGCCCATAAAGTCTAGTTGATCCTAGCAAAAATTCATGTTGATGTGAAATCCAAGATGGCCGCCAAAGCTACTTCTTGAAAACTATAAATGATGTTGATCCTTGTCAAAAATCGTTTTGATTCAACGTTAAACATGGCTGCCAGCGGCCATCTTTGTTTACATAGAGTTATATAGTAAAAACTTGTAGCGACTACTCCTCTGAAACTACTTGACGGATTGTCATGAAACTTTACAGGAATGTTGCTCTTGATGTCTAATTGATCCTAGCAAAATTTCAGATCTGCCAGAAATTCAAGATGGCCGTCACAGCTAAAAATAGATTTTTAAAAAATAAGTTTGTAGCAACTACTTCTTGAAAACTATATGTGATATTGATATGGGACTTTTTCTTAAATGATCAGCATGACATGATGTTGATCCTTGTGGAAAATTATTTTGATTCGACGTTAGACATGGCTGCCAGTGGCCATCTTTGGTTACATAGAGTTATATAGTAAAAACTTGTAGTGACTACTCCTTGAAACTTCTTGACGGATGTTCATGAAACTTCACAGGAATGTTGCTCTTGATGTCTAGTTGATCCTAGAAAAATTTCAGGTCGGCCGGAAATTCAAGATGGCCACCACAGCTAAAAATAGATTTAAAATAAATAAGTTTTTAGCGACTACTTCTTCGAAACTATAAGAGATATTGATATGGGACTTTTTCTAAAATGATCAGTATGCAGGCATGATGTTGGTCCTTGTTGAAAATCGTCTTGATTTGACGTTAAACATGGCTACCAGCGGCCATCTTTGTTTACATAGAGTTATATAGTAAAAACTTGTAGTGACTACTCCTCTGAAACTTCTTGACGGATTTTCATGAAACTTCACAGGAATGTTGGTCGTAATGGCTAATTGATCCTAGCAAAATTTCAGTTCGGCCAGAAATTCAGGAAGGCCACCATGGTTAAAAATAGATTTTCAAAAAACACGTCTGTAGCGACTACTTCCTGAAATCAAAATCAATCAGTAGAGCTTCAAGGTCATTGACCTCTTGTTAATTAAGCAATATTTCAGAAATTAGTATTGGCATTGCAATCACTTCACTCATAGAAGCATTTTCTTTTCTTCTAAAATACGTATTCACATTTCACTCAAGAAAGGTTTTCTATAAGGTTAATCTGACACAGTTTAGCATATTTATATAAGTTTATAACATGGCACTCATTACAGCTTGTACAAACTGATAAGTAATAGATAGAGTATGGTTTCATTGAGTTGGTTCATTTAAACATTGAGATGGGTGTAGCCCATCAAGGTGTTTAAATTAACCAATGAGATGAAACCATACTTTATTTGTTTTGTAGCATGTGTATTTCAGCTCCTTGCCATACTCTAACTTCCAATAACTGGTAGTTGCAACACATTCACTTTATACGTTTTTAATAGTCATGATACACGATTGGAATAATCTTTTTGGTACAAAGTTTACAGAAATTGGTGGGGTATCATTCCATCACATAACTTGCTATGTGAGAGTATAATAAAACCATGATAAAAATATCATAACACAGTTGAGTGTAATAAACATGAAAAATAAATAAGGACAAATCATCACATTTTGGCCTTTTCTATTCAGGTCAGAGTATATAGATTTCCGAAACTGGTAATTCCGGGGTTACGGAAATCAGTGAAGCAGTTCTGACTGTTCAGAGTGTTACAGAGAAGACTAAAGCAGCTACATTTATAAATGTGTATTTCATGTGACATTTTTGGAGTATGTGGTAAATAGCATCTCACTTTCATGCCTATTTAATACTGAATTTACTAAACTTATTGGATGCAATTTTATCCATTTTGTTTAATAAATTCAGTATTAGAATGGCACTCGTTTATTTATAGGTTCTGGTAGCTTTGAATGTTTACTTACATATGGCATCAGACTTACTGTTAGGGAATACCATCATGGTCTTACTTGATGGTCATCATGTTCAGTTAGATCAATTGTCCGAGTTTCTAGGGAATGTCCATTTGATGTTCATGCCGTCAGTGGCAGTGTCCACAGAAGTCAATTCATTGCCAACTGAGTAACATTATAGGTTTTATTACATGATTTGCTTGTTTGTTCGTATGGTGTTTTACATCATTTTCAACACATGTAAGGTTATATATGACGGTCAATTTTATTTTTTGGTGGTAGAAGCAGACCACCCACTTTACTGGATAGAACCAGTACTGTACACCTCCCGCCATTTATAAGAATTGACTTTTCCTCACTAACATACATGATTCGGGAAGCTTGTATGGCCAAATCCACTGAGCAGTTTGTATTGTTGGTTGCACATTCAATGGTGGAATAAACATATCCCTCATGAAAATATAGTGTCTGAATATTGGCTGAACCACTGTCTGTAATTTAACTGAACATTGTCTGATTCTTGGCTGAACGGACGTTATTTGGCCTTTGTCTGAATATTTACTTAAATTGGAACAAATCCAGACAAAAATCAGACTGAAAATCGTCTGAATCTTCAGGGTTTATTCAGACAAAATTCAGACTCGAAAGTGTCTGAAGTCTGAATATCTCAGAACATTTTAAGAAAGATTCAGAAAATGGTTCAGACACTATCCAGACTTTTATTCTGAAATGTTGCTTAAACCACTGTCTGTAATTTAACTGAACATTGTCTGATTCTTGGCTGAACGGACGTTATTTGGCCTTTGTCTGAATATTTACTTAAATTGGAACAAATCCAGACAAAAATCAGACTGAAAATCGTCTGAATCTTCAGGGTTTATTCAGACAAAATTCAGACTCGAAAGTGTCTGAAGTCTGAATATCTCAGAACATTTTAAGAAAGATTCAGAAAATGGTTCAGACACTATCCAGACTTTTATTCTGAAATGTTGCTTAAACCACTGTCTGAAATTTAACTGAACATTGTCTGATTCTTGGCTGAACGGACGTTATTTGGCCTTTGTCTGAATATTTACTTAAATTGGAACAAATCCAGGCAAAAATCAGACTGAAAATCGTCTGAATCTTCAGGGTTTATTCAGACAAAATTCAGACTCGAAAGTGTCTGAAGTCTGAATTTCTCAGAACATTTTAAGAAAGATTCAGAAAATGGTTCAGACACTATCCAGACTTTTATTCTGAAATGTTGCTTAAACCACTGTCTGAAATTTAACTGAACATTGTCTGATTCTTGGCTGAACAGATGTTATTTGGCCTTTGTCTGAATATTTACTTAAATTGGAATGAATGCAGACAAAATTCAGACTTAAAATCGTCTGAATCTTCAGGGTTTATTCAGACTGAAGTCTGAATCTCTCAGAACATTTTAAGAAAGATTCAGAAAATGGTTCAGATATTTATTCTGAAAAGTTGCTTAAACCACTGTCTGAAATTTAACTGAACATTGTCTGATTCTTGGCTGAACGGACATTATTTGGCGTTATTTGGCCTTATCTGAATATTTACTTAAATTGGAACGAATCCAGTGGATGTCCATTGGAATAATCTAGCGGAATTGCTCTGGAATTCCACTGTGATACCACTGGAAATACCACTGGAATTCCAGAGCAATTCCACTTGATTTTTCCACTGGAATACCAGTGGTATCCACTGGAAATACCAGTGGAATTCCACTGGATATCAGAGCAATTCCACTAGATTATTCCAGTGGAATTCCAGTGAAATACCAGTATTTCAACTGGAATAGTCTTATTATTCCAGTGGAATACCAGTGATATTTCCACTGAAATAATCTAGTGGAATTGCCCTGATATCCAGTGGTATACAATATAATGTTTACGAACCCGGTTTGATTATAGTAGTGGGATTTGATAACATTTAGGACAATTTAAATTGGAGGACAGACAGCAGACAATGCCCTATCGCATAAGCTCATGCAATAATCTCTGGCCTGTGACCATTAGAGCTATATATAGCTAATTAAATATAAATTCTTTTTTAAATGAGGTATACATTTAAATTTAATAAATTCTGACACGCGGTGAAAACAGCAGTCCCATGGCCGTATAGCGTCTCCACACAGTCTTCCTTGCGGTGATCAGTTTGGTATAGGGCCATTTTTTTTCTCTTTGATCTATGCACTGCAATAGCTCGTCCCGCCCCATCAGCACGTATGCTGTTTTTGGCCTCTCCAAGAAACTGAAATCTGAAAATAAGTTTTACATAAAACTGATTGACATCATGTGTTTTTAGCTCTACTGATCAGAGATCAGCAGAGCTTATGCCGTGGTGCGGTGTCCGTCCGTCCGTCCGTCTGTCCGTCCGTCCGTCTGTCTGTCCGTAAACTTTTTTTTGTAGCGACTACTCCTCTGAAACTACTGAATGGATTTTCATGAAACTTTACAGAAATGTTGCCCATGAAGTCTAGTTGATCCTAGCAAAAATTCATGTAGATGTGAAATCCAAGATGGCCGCCAAATCCAAAAATAGGTTTTTAAAAAACAAGTTTGTAGCGACTACTTCTTGAAAACTCTAAGGGATATTGATACGGGACTTTTTCCAAAAAGGATCAGCATGATATGACGTTGATCCTATTCAAACATTGTTTTGATTCGATGTTAAACCATGGCTGCCAGCGGCCATCTTTGTTTACATAGAGTTATATAATGAAAACTTGTAGCGACTACTCCTATGAAACTACTTGACGGATTTTCATGAAACTTCACAGGAATGTTGCTCTTGATGTCTAATTGATCCTAGAAAAATTTCAGGTCGGCCGGAAATTCAAGATGGCCGCCACGGCTTAAAATAGATTTTTAAAAAATAAGTTTGTAGCGACTTCTTCTTGAAAACTATAAAAGATATTGATATGGGACTTTTTCTAAAATGATCAGCATGACATGATGGTAATCCGAGTTGAACATTATTTTGATTCGACGTTAAACATGGCTGCCAGTGGCCATCTTTGTTTACATAGAGTTATATAATGAAAACTTGTAGCGACTACTCCTCTGAAACTACTTGACGGATTTTCATGAAACTTCACACGAATGTTGCTCTTGATGTCTAATTGATCCTAGCAAAATGTCAGGTCAGCCAGAAATTCAAGATGGCTGCCATGGCTAAAAATAGATTTTCAAAATACAAGTTTGTAGCGACTACTTCTTGAAAACTATAAGTGATATTGATATGGGACTTTTTCTAAAATGATCAGCATGACATTATGTTGGTCCTTGTCAAAAATCGTTTTGATTCGATGTTAAACATGGCTGTCAGCGACCATCTTTGTTTACATAGAGTTATATAATGAAAACTTGTAGCGACTACTCCACTGAAACTACTTGACGGATTTTCATGAAACTTCACAGGAATGTTGCTCTTGATGTCTAATTGATCTTAGCAAAATTTCAGATCGTCCAGAAATTCAAGATGGCCAACACAGCTAAAATAGATTTAAAAAAACAACGTTTGTAGCGACTACTTCTTGAAAACTATAAGTAATATTGATATGGGTCTTTTTCTAAAATGATCGGCATGACATGGTGGTTAATTGAGTCGAACATTATTTTGATTCGACGTTAAACATGGCTGCCAGTGGCCATCTTTGTTTACATAGAGTTATATAATGAAAACTTGTAGCGACTACTTCTCTGAAACTACTTGACGGATTTTCATGAAACTTCACACGAATGTTGCTCTTGATGTCTTATTGATCTTAGCAAAATTTCAGGTCGGCCGGAAATTCAAGATGGCCGCCATGGCTAAAAATAGATTTTTAAAATATAAGTTTGTAGCGACTACTTCTTGAAAACTATAAAAGATATTGATATGGGACTTTTTCTAAAATGATCAGTATGACATGATGGTTATCCGAGTCGAACATTATTTTGATTCAATGTTAAACATGGCTGTCAGTGGCCATCTTTGTTTACATAGAGTTATATAATGAAAACTTGTAACGACTACTCCTCTGAAACTACTCGACAGATTTTCATGAAACTTCACAGGAATGTTGCTCTTGATGTCTAATTGATCCTAGCAAAATTTCAGGTCGGCCGGAAATTCAAGGTGGCCGCTACGGCTAAAAATAGATTTTCAAAAAACAAGTTTGTAGGAACTACTTCCTGAAACCAAAATCAATCAGTAGAGCTTCAAGGTCATTGACCTCTTGTTTGAGTATGATCTGCTGCCTTAAATATAGCTTTAAATTGTTTTTAAGAAAACCTTTAAAAAGTTGTTTTTTTCCGAGATTAAAAGCTAGACCCTTTTGTGTGTAACTGGTGCAAGTGTCTACAGTGAAATGATGCCATAGGGCGAGTGTTCAGGGCCATTTTACCATCATGTTTTGTATGTGCTTTCAACTTAACACTTTTTGAAGCTGCAGTGTTTTTGTTTGAACTATAAATACATAATCTTGGGTAAGCACATGTTTCAGTACATTGATTCTTCTGACAGCAAGCATTTATAAGTTACAATTTTTAGCTTTTCTGGCCGAAGGCCAGCAGAGCTTATGGGATGCCGAGTTGTCCGTCGTCCGTCGTCTGTTGTTAACTTTTGTCTCGTTAAAACGATACGGCCTTAATTTTTCATCCAATCTTTACCAAACTTTAACAGGTTGTTAATATCAATGAAAGCTCGGATGAGTTTGAAAACCAGCCAGATCGGCCTAGTAACAGCGGAGTTATGGCCCTTGATTTAGTTAAAAATGCTATATTTTGCCTCGTTAAGACGATAGGGCCTTCATTTTTCATCCTATCTTTACCAAACTTTACCACATTGTTAATATCAATGAAAGCTCAGACAAGTTCGAAAACGAGCCAGATCGGACCAGAAACACAAGAGCTATGGTCCTTGATTTAGTTAAAAATGCTATATTTTGCCTCGTTAAGATGATAGGGCCTTCGTTTTTCATCCTATCTTTACCAAACTTTACCACATTGTTAATATCAATGAAAGCTCGGACAAGTTCGAAAACCAGCCATATCGGACTAGTAATAGCGGAGTTATGGCCCTTGATTTAGTTAAAAATGCTATATTGCTATATTTTGCCTCGTTAAGACGATACGGCCTTCATTTTTTATCCGATCTTTACCAAACTTAATCAGATTGTTAATATTAATGAAAGCTCGGACAAGTTCGAAAACCAGCCATATCGGAATAGTTACATCGGAGTTATGGCCCTTGATTTTAGTTAAAAATACTATATTTTGCCTCGTTAAGACGATAGGGGCTTCATTGTTCATCCAATCTTTACCAAACTTTATCAGGTTGTTAATGTCGTTGAAAGCTCGAACAAGTTCGAAAACCAGCCATATCGGACGGTAGCGGCGGAGTTATGGCCCTTGATTTAGTTAAAAATGCTATAATTTGCCTCGTCATACCATAGGGCCTCATTTTGCATCTGATATTTGCCAAACTTGACCACATTTTATGACTTTCTTTTTTATTTATTTTTTATTATTTTTTTTATTTTATTTAATTTTTTATTTTATTTATTATTATTTTTTTTATTTGTTTATTTTTTATTTTTATTTCATTTTTATTCATTTTTTTTTTTTTTTTTTTTTTTTTTTTTTTTTTTTTTTTTTTTTTTTTTTGGCTCTATGTTGGACTAGTCGGACCAGTAACACAGGAGTTATGACTCTTGATTTAGTTAAAAATGCTATATTTTGCCTCGTTTATACGGTAGCGCTTTCATTTTTCATCTGATCTTTACCAAATAACAGATTCTTTAGTTATGGCACTTGATTTAGTTCAAAAGCTGTTTTTTGCCCGAAACTTTCAAAAAAACGTAAATGGCAGTCACTCGCTTCATTGATGTTATAAGAGCCATGTTAGCCAGTAGAGCGTCCACAGGCCCTCTTGGGCCTCTTGTTTTTTTAACCAATACCAATTTTTTTAATAGAAAACAATTATTATACCTTCATACTTTGGTCAGGTAAACAGGGTTCTATGAGAACTGGCCGCCAGCCGAAATGACCGCTTCAAATGGCATTTGGGCCGGTTCAAAATCTTTCAAAAAAAAGAAGAAAAAAAAAAGGAGAGGACAGTGACATGGATAGTATGTGTTATTGAACTTTTAGAGATAATGGAAAGTATTTGTTGTTGAATTGTGTAGTTATGTGGATATGTGGTGTTCAGAATACAATTTTCAAATGGATATGTGTTGTTGAAGTTTGGTAAATAAATATACTTGTCAACATACTGCACTACCTCTAAATACAGATACAACTTACTACTGCACTGCAGTACTTGTATCTGCATATAGAGGAATATTGCTTATAAACTTGCACTTTAAAGTGTGATTTAAAAGGCATTCAAAATAGCCCAAAATGCAGGAAATGACGCGCTCAATTTCAAAAATTGTCACGCCTAGGCCTGTTACTTTTTTCAAAAAGGCCTGTTCAACCAAAGGTTATTGAGAACCCTGAGACGATAGGGCCTTCATTTTTCATTTGATCTTTACCAAACTTTAACATATTGTTAATATCAATGAAAGCTCGTACAAGTTCGAAAACCGGCCAGATCGGACCAGTAACAGCAGAGTTATGGCCCTTGCTTTAGTTAAAAATGCTATATTGCTATATTTTGCCTTGTTAAGACGATAGGGCCTTCATTTTTCATTCTATCTTTACCAAACTTTACCATATTGTTAATATCAATGAAAGCTCGGACAAGTTTGAAAACCAGCCAGATCGGACTAGTAACAGCGGAGTTATGGTCCTTGATTAGTTAAAAATGCTATATTGATATATTTTTCCTCGTTAAGACGATAGAGCCTTCATTTTTCATTTGATCTTTACCAAATTTTAACATATTGTTAATATCAATGAAAGCTCGGACAAGTTCGAAAACCGGCCAGATCGGACCAGTAACAGCAGAGTTATGGCCCTTGCTTTAGTTAAAAATGCTATATTGCTATATTTTGCCTCGTTAAGACGATAGGGCCTTCATTATTAGCTCTACTGGCCAAAGGCCAGCAGAGCTTATGGGATGCCGAGTTGTCCGTCGTCCGTCCGTCCGTCGTCCGTCCGTCTTCCGTCCGTTGTTAACTTTTGTCTCGTTAAGACGATAGGGCCTTCATTTTTCATCCGATCTTTACCAAACTTTACCACATTGTTAATATCAATAAAAGCTCAGATGAGTTCGAAAACCAGCCAGATCGGACAAGTAACAGCAGAGTTATGGCCCTTGATTTAGTTAAAAATGCTATATTGCTAAATTTTGCCTCGTTAAGACGATAGGGCCTTCATTTTTCATCCTATCTTTACCAAACTTTACCACATTGTTAATATCAATGAAAGCTCGGACAAGTTCGAAAACCAGCCATATCGGACTAGTATCAGCGGAGTTGTAGCCCTTGATTTAGTTAAAAATGCTATGTTTTGCATCGTTAAGACGATAGGGGCTTCATTGTTCATCCGATCTTTACCAATCTTTATCAGATTGTTAATGTCGTTGAAAGCTTGAACAAGTTTGAAAAACAGCCATATCGGACCAGTAACAGCGAAGTTATGGCCCTTGATTTAGTTAAAAATGCTATATTTTGCCTCGTTAAGACGATAGGGGCTTCATTGTTCATCCGATCTTTACCAAACTTGATCAGATTGTTAATATCAATGAAAGCTTGGACAAGTTTGAAAACCAGCCATATCTGACTAGTAACAGCGGAGTTATGGCCCTTGGTTTAGTTAAAAATGCTATATTTTGCCTCGTTAAGACTATAGGGGCTTCATTGTTCATCCGATCTTTACCAAACTTAATCAGATTGTTAATATCAATGAAAGCTCGAACAAGTTCTAAATCCAGCCATATCGGACCAGTAACATTGGAGTTATGGCCCTTAATTTACTTCAAAATGATATATTTTTTCTCGTTAAGAGGATAGGGCCTTCATTTTTCATCTGATCTTTACCAAACTTCACCAGATTGTTAATGTCTGAAAGCTTTGTCAGGTTCGAAAAACAACCAGATCGGCCCAGTAACAGCGGAGTTATGGCCCTTGATTTTGTTAAAAATGCTATAATTTGCCTTGTCGTTCGATAGGGCCTTCATTTTGCATCTGATCTTTGCCAAACTTTACCAGCTTTTACGACTGTCTTTTTTTATATTATTATTAATTTTATTTTAATTATTATTATTATTTTTTTTTATTTTTTTTTATTTATTTTTTTTGGAAATTATTCCTTTATATATATATATTTTTTCAAGGGCCAGCAGAGCTTATGGGATGCTGTGTTGTCCGTCGTCCGTTGTCTGTCTGTCGTCTGTCTGTCTGTCTGTCGTCCGTTAACTTTTCTTCAAACGACTTCTTCTCAGAAACCGCTTGGCTAATTTTGACCAAACTTCACGTTGATGATCCTTAGTTGAATGCTTTTTAGATTTGTTAAAATTAGGTCAATGCTACATCCAAGATGGCTGCCATTACCATATATGGTCGAAACCTTAAAAAATCTTCTTCTCCAGAACCGCTGGACAGATTACAACAGTTTTTCTTTTAAAATGATCGCCAACGCCTAGACTATCAAGTTTGTTCAAATAAAGTCCCCGGGGTCAAAAATGGCCGTGCCCCGGGGGTCCAAAATTTGTATATTGTGGTTTTGCATGTTTTTCATATAGACATATAGGAAAAAACTTTAAAAAATCTTCTTCTCTGAAACCACAAGGCACAGAGCTCTCATGTATTACATGTAGCATCAGCTTATGGTCCTCTACTAAGTTTGTTCAAATGGTGACCCTGGGGTCAAATTTGTCCCCGCCCTGGGGGTCACAGTTTTACATAGACTTATATAGGATTTTTTTAAAAAAAATCTTCTTCTCGGAAACTACAATAGCCAGAGGTTTAATATTTTGCATTTACTATAAGCTTATGGTCCTTTACCAAGTTTGTTCAAATGGTGACCCTCGGGTCACTTTTGGCCCCGCCCCAAGGGTCACATGTTTTACATAGACATGTATAGGGAAAAACTTAAAAATCTTCTTCTCTGAAACTGCAAGAGCCAGAGGTTTAATATTTTGCATTTTCTATAAGCTTGTGGTCCTCTATCAAGTTTGTTCAAATGGTGACCCAGGGGTCACATTTGGCCCCACCCCGGGGGTCACAGTTTTACATAGGCTTGTATAGGGAAAAACTGAAAAAAATCTTCTTCTCTGGAACCACATGGCACAGAGCTCTCATGTAATACATGTAGCATCAGCTTATGGTCCTCTACTAAGTTTGTTCAAATGGTGACCCGGGGGTCAAATTTGTCCCCGCCCCGAGGGTCACAGTTTTACATAGACTTATATAGGATTTTTTTTTTAAAAATCTTCTCGCCAACTACAAGAGTCAGAGGTTTGATATGTTACATTTATTATAAGCTTATGGTCCTTTACCAATTTTGTTCAAATAGTGACAATAGTGACCCTGGGGTCACATTTGGTCCCGCCCCAAGGGTCACATGTTTTACATAGACATGTATGGGAAAAACTTAAAAAATCTTCTACTCTGAAACTGCAAGAGCCAGAGGTTTAATATTTTGGTGTTGCTATAAGCTTATGGTCCTTTACCTATTGTGTTCACATGGGGACCCTGGGGTCACATTTGGCCCTGCCCCGGGGATTCACAGTTTTACATAAATGCTTGTAGAGGGAAAAACTGAAGAAAAAATATCTTCTCTGGAACTGCAAGAGCCAGAGGTTTAATATTTTGCATTTGCTAAAAGCTTATGGTCCTTTACCAAGTCTGTTCAAATGGTGACCCTGGGGTCACATTTGGCCCCGCCCCAAGGGTCACATGTTTTACATAGACATGTATAGGGAAAAACTTAAAAAATCTTCTTCTCTGAAACTGCAAGAGCCAGAGGTTTAATATTTTGCTGTTGCTATAAGCTTATGGTCCTTTACCAATTTTGTTCAAATGGGGACCCTGGGGTCACATCTGGCCCCGCCCCGGGGGTCACAGTTTTACATAAATGCTTGTATAGGGAAAAACTGAAAAAAATCTTCTTCTCTGGAACTGCAAGAGCCAGAGGTTTAATATTTTGCATTTGCTGTAAGTTTATGGTCCATTACCAAGTTTGTTCAAATGGTAACCCTCGGGTCACATGTTTTACATAGACATGTATAGAGATTATTTTTTTTGAGTTTTTTTTGAGTTTTTTTTTTTGAATTTTTTTTTAATTTTTTTTTTTTTAATTATTTTTTTTTTAATTATTTTTTTTGAATTTTCTTTTTTGATTTTTTTTTTTTTTGAAATATCTTCTCTTTTTTTTGAAACGTTTTGCAATTTTCTTTTTTTTTTGGCTCTATGTTCGACCAGTCGGACCAGTAACAGAGGTGTTCTTGATTTAGTTAAACATGCTATATGTTGCCTCGTTGATACGGTTGGGCCTTCATTTTTCATCTGATCTTTACCAAACTTTACCAGATTCTTTAGTTATGGCCTTTGATTTAGTTAAAAAGCTGTTTTTTGCCCGAAACTTTCAAAAAAACGTAAATGGCAGTCACTCACTTCATTGATGTTATAAGAGCCATGTTAGCCAGTAGAGCGTCCACAGGCCCTCTTGGGCCTCTTGTTCATTCTATCTTTACCAAACTTTACCATATTGTTAATATCAATGAAAGCTCGAACAAGTTTGAAAACCAGCCAGATCGGACCAGTAACAGCGGAGTTATGGTCCTTGATTAGTTAAAAATGCTATATTGATATTTTTTGCCTTGTTAAGACAATAGAGCCTTCATTTTTCATCCTATCTTTATTAAACTTTACCACATTGTTAATATCAATGAAAGCTCGGACAAGTTCGAAAACCAGCCATATCGGAATAGTAACAGCGGAGTTATGGCCCTTGATTTAGTTGAAAATGCTATATTTTGCCTCGTTAAGACAATAGGGGCTTCATTGTTCATCCGATCTTTACCAAACTTTATCAGATTGTTAATGTCGCTGAAAGCACGGACAAGTTCGAAAACCGGCCAGATCGGACAAGTAACAGCGGAGTTATGGCCCTTGATTTAGTTAAAAATGCTATATTTTGCTTCGTTAAAACGATAGGGCCTTAATTTTTCATCCGAACTTTTCCAAACTGTACCAGATTGTTAATATCAATGAAAGCTCGGACAAGATCGAAAACCAGCCAGATCGGACCAGTAACAGCAGAGTTATGGCCCTTGAGTTAGTTAAAAATGCTATATTTTGCCTCAAGACGATAGGGCCTTCATTTTTCATCAGATCTTTACCAAACTTTATCAGATTGTTAATATCAATGAAAGCTCCGACAAGTTTGAAAAACAGCCAGATTGGACCATTTACACAGGAGTTATGGCCCTTGATTTTCTGAAAAATGCTATATTTTGGCCTCAGTAAGACGAAAGGGCCTTCATTTGGACGGATTTCAGTGAAACTTTTCAGGGATGATCAGTACCAAGCCTAGTTGTACCTATCATCACCGTGTTCCGGTTTGAATGATTTTGGCAGAGTTATGTCCCATTAAAGGTTTTAATACACATACTTTGTCCAGATTAGTTCTCCTGAACCCCTGGCCAGATTTAAACGAAACTTTTTAGGGATGATCAGTTCCAGGTTTAGTTGTGGAAATCGTCGCCGTGTTCCGGTTGAATGATTTTTGGCAGAGTTATGGCCCTTTAAAGGTTTTAATACACAAACTTTGTCCGGACTAGCTCTCCTGAACCCTTTGCCAGATTTCAACGAAACTTTACAGGGATGATCAGCACCAAGCATAGTTGTGCATATTATCGTCGCGTTCCAGTTTACATATTTTTGGCAGAGTCATGGCCCTTTAAAGGTTTTTGATGCACAAACATTTTCCGGGCTGGATTTCTGTACCCCTGGCTGGATTTCAGCTGAACTTGACAAGGATGATCAGTATCAAGCCTAGTTATGCATATCATCGCCATATTCCGGTTGAATGATTTTTGGCAGAGTTATGGCCCTTTAAAGGTTTTGTCCAGATTAGTCTTTTCTGAACTCCTTGGCGGATTTCAGCGAATCTTGGTGGGGATGATCAGTACCAAGCCTAGTTGCATCTGTCATTGCCGTGTTCTGGTTGAATGAATTATGACTCCTTAAAGGTTTCAATACACTAACTTCATACAGACTAGATCTCCTGAACATCTGGCTGGATTTCAACAAAACTTGGCAGGGATGATCAATACTAAGCCTAGTCGCCATGTTCCGATTGAATGATATTATACATAAACTTTATGTTTAGCCAGTAGAGCGTCCACAGGCCCTCTTGGGCCTCTTGTTTCATTTTTCAACTATTTTATTTGATCACAAAATCTTATTGGGACACGAATGCCCCCACTGAAAACAATCAGTGTAAAACCGAACAAGAGGTCAATGACCTTGAAGCTCTTCTGATAGGTTTTGAAAGCTAGATCAGCATTCCTGTGAAAATGAGATATAGGGTCCTATAGAAACCACAGCGTCTGAGCGCAAAGGCATCGTAGGTCCGCACTGCACTGCAAACAAGGACTTGAAAATACACTGAAAGAGACAAAATACAACAGAAAGGGTGGTGAAGACAGGGTTACCGACTTGGAACGGTCAGTAGGCAATAAGGCCCACTGGTTAGCTTGAATCGATTTTATATGCGCACAATCCTCGATATTATCCTGTCTTCAGCGTCCAAATAGACAAGACAGTGTAAACAAAACTACATCCCATCAAAAGGAATTCTCTGACAATAAAGTCCACATCCTGAGAAACTAACTAAAGAAACACATACAAAATAATAAAACATCTCAGGATGTATCCAGAATCGTACTGAACAACCATAGTAGTTGAAGCTATAGAGAAAACCAATCTAGGGTACGACCAGAAAACCCGAAGGACGAAAGCTCATGCACGAAGTTTCATGAACATCTGTCAAGTAGTTTCACAGTAGTCGTTACAAGTTTTTATATATAACTAGATAAACAAAGATGGCCATGTTTAATGTTGAATCAATATAATTTTCAACAAGGACCAACACAGTTCTGGAAGGACTGATGTAATATAATTATCATTCCATGTAATCACATAAAGGATGTCAATATAATAACCTTTTGCACACAAATTGATATAGATTTGTTAAATGAAGATGAAGTCTGAACATTTCAGACTTAAGGTGGAAGTCTGAACATTTCAGACTTTAGGTGGCTCATTCATTCAAAGTCTGGACAGTTTTGACAGTTCCGATTCATTTTTCAACCAAAGTAAGTATTTCAAGAAAGCGAAAAAAGGTTTTCTAATTATAGATAAAGTAAAATTTATTTATATACGATCATGGATATTTTTTTATTTTTGAAGTCTGAACATTTCAGACCTTCATATGTTTCTTTACCTTAAAGGGACACAAGGCAATCTTGAAGTATTTGAAATGGGTGTCTCGATTTATATATCCAGTATCATTTTTACTTTTACCCTGGTGACATTTAAATAAATCAAATTTTAAGTATTTACTATTTCGTGTTACTATACTATAAGTTTTAATATATTATTGGTGCAATAATATCAAAAATTAATAATATGCAAAAACAAATAGCTTAACACAATTCTTATAATTAACATTAATGATTGAACAAATGCAATTTATGTAGAAAAACTAACGGGACGCCGCTAGTTTTTAAAAAATCAAGATTGCCATGTGTCCCTTTAACACAGACAGATTCAGACTTTACTTTTAATTAAAATATCTAAGTCTGAAGAGTTCAGAAAGTGTTCAGTTTATATTCAGAAGATGTATAATTTGAAATTGTCTGAATCACTTGTGAATAGTTCTGAATCATTTTCTGAACTGTTCAGAAAGTGTTCTGTTCATTTTCAGAATATGTATAATCTGAAATTGTCTGAATCACTTGTGAATATTTCTGAATCATTTTCTGAACTGTTCAGAAAGGGTTCAGTTCATATTCAGAATATGTATAATCTGAAATTGTCTGAATCACATCTGAAGAGTTCTGATTTTTTTTCTGAACTGTTCAGATGCTGTTCTGCTATGTTCAGCAATTGTTCAGACAATTATCAGAACAGTGATTTTATGTTCAGCCAAAATTCAGATGGCAATATTGTGTTCAGACTGCTCAGTCAGGATTCAGAAAGTTTCAGATAAAATTCAGAAATTATGTTTCATGAGGGATATTACTCTGTTATACACGTTATACTGAACTAAACAGTTAGTTTAAACTTATTATTTTACAACGATTGTAACAAAAGCTTATATGAACTTATTTGAACCACTCTTGATGTCTTCCTGTGTAGAACCAGTACTAAGCACTTGCTAAAGGACACAACACATAGTTATGGCATGAATCGAACCCATGACTTTTCGGTCAAGGGTTCAGTGGTCTACCACTAGACCACAGCGCTCCACAAAACAGTTAAGAGTACAGTGTTAAGTCCTTATTTTGGTAGCAGCCATTGCTTCCAAAAGCATATAAACACCTCACAGGATTCCCTTTTTGCAATTATTTCATTCCAAATATATGAAAAGCCATCACCTGACCCCAAAGTTGCTTAACTTTGATGCAAAGTATAAACTTGGTGCATAGCATCATGGGGTAGACACAACACTTGTTGCAGGTCAAAACAAATACTAATATGACTTGTCTTAATGTCTGAGTAATTGGTTTATCAATAATAAATAATTTTGCCTCAGTTCTTAAGTAGATTTTCACAATCAAGCGTAGTCCTCACCATCACTGTACACAGTTTGATGCCACTAAACCAATTTAAATTTAAATTTGTAACAGGATTAATTATATTACACAGACACAAAAAACACATGCACATTTCTTTTCTATGAGATTGGATAGCATACAGGTAGTTCATTTCTATGAAGTAGATATTAAAAAACACTGGTAATTATTTTCTGTTATCATACCTACCTCAAGTAGAATTGTTAAATTCCCATAAACGGACTCTGAAACATTTCCCCCTATTATACCCACTACACCATATATGCACACAAATGAATCAAAAAGTCTTAAGCACAATGTTGAACATGCTGAATTTCCATAAACGGACCATGAAACACTTTCACTATTGCCCACTAAATACACTGTTACATGAAAGAAATAGTCTACCTCGGCTCCACCTTGGTTGATGTTATTTTTCTCAGTTAATATTCACCCTCACAAATAAAGTCCCCGGGATCAAAAATGGCCGTGCCCCGGGGGTCCAAAGTTTGTATATTGAGGTTTTGCATGATGTCATCATGGGGTCATTATATTGAGATTGAGTGAATATTTTCAACCTTCAGAAAGAAATAGTCTACCTCGGCTCCACCTTGGTTGATGTTATTTTTCTCAGTTAATATTCACCCTCACAGGAATGTAATATTCTGGATAGCATTGACATAATAAAGCAGGTATAATTATTTCTATTAGGATAGAATTACATCAAATAGTGAATTATATTCTATTAGTCAATAAGGATAAAACCAATATCTAGTATAGTATTCTATTACGAAAGATAAAATACGGGCAATCATATTTATATTGATAAAAACAAAATGACAAATATTTTTGTCAATTTCTAATTAACAGTTCCGTTGTAAAGATGTAAATTGCTCAAATATAACTTATTCTTAATAATCACACTGTAATTTAGTATTTTTAGCTCTACTGGCCAAGGGCCTACTGGCCAAGGGTCAGCAGAGCTTATGGGATGGTGTGTTGTCCGTCCTCCGTCCTCCGTCCGTCGTCGTCCGTTAAAAATCTTCTTCTCCAGAACCGCTGGACAGATTTCAACAGTTTTTCTTTTAAAATGATCGCCAACGCCTAGACTATCAATTTTTTTCAAATAAAGTCCCCGGGATCAAAAATGGCCGTGCCCCGGGGGTCCAAATCATCCACACAAAATGAAACTGAATGACAAGATAGGAATTTCATCCAAAGCTATAAAAAAATATTACTTGGAACTCGTTGTTTTACTTGGTTCAATAACCTTTTTATTGTATACTTTCATATTGTTTTCGATCAATGTTAATTGTATGACTATTACTTTTCATTGTATTTGTGTTATTTTTATAGCTTTTAATGCAATTTTTATCTTGTCATTCAGTTTCATTTTGTGTGGATGATTATTTTGCGCGAAAACGACGTCAACGTTGGATGACATCATTAAAAACATCAAACGATTTTCGAAAGTTTGTTTACCATTCGATAACGTTAAAAACAGTGGGTGAGTGACCATTTCAATTATTTTATCAATTTCTGCCCAAAAAGGTTGAAAAAAATAACACGTATTTTTTTGTTAACACTATAGGAAGGATTCCGTTATTTTATTTAAAAGTAGTTCCTTATTTCTATTTCGTGGCTCTTAGCAAGCACGAGAAAAAGTTCCGGTGCAACATCAATGAGTGCAATATCGTAGGATATTGCACACATAGCTCAATGCAAACTAAACGGGACAATATGAAAGTATACAATAAAGTATATTATTAATGATGTATACTATATTATTAATGATTTATACTATATTACTAATGATTTATACTATATTATTAATGATGTATACTATATTATTAATGATGTATACTATATTAATAATGATGTATACTATATTATTAATGATGTATACTATATTATTAATGATGTGTACTATATTATTAATGATTTATACTATATTATTAATGATGTATATTATTAATGCTGTATGCTATATTATTAATAATGATGTGTACTATATTATTAATGATGTATACTATATTATTAATGATGTATACTATATTATTAATGATGTATACTATATTAATAATGATGTATACTATATTATTAATGATGTATACTATATTATTAATGATGTGTACTATATTATTAATGATTTATACTATATTATTAATGATTTATACTATATTAATAATGATGTATACTATATTATTAATGATGTATACTATATTATTAATGATGTGTACTATATTATTAATGATTTATACTATATTATTAATGATGTATATTATTAATGCTGTATACTATATTATTAATGATTTATACTATATTATTAATGATGTATACTATATTATTAATGATGTATACTATATTATTAATGATGTATACTATATTATTAATGATTTATACTATATTATTAATGATTTATACTATATTATTAATGATTTATACTATATTATTAATGATGTATACTATATTATTAATGATTTATACTATATTATTAATGATTTATACTATATTATTAATGATTTATACTATATTATTAATGATTTATACTATATTATTAATGATTTATACTATATTATTAATGATTTATACTATATTATTAATGATGTATACTATATTATTAATGATGTATACTATATTAATAATGATGTATACTATATTAATAATGATGTATACTATATTATTAATGATGTATACTATATTAATAATGATGTATACTATATTATTAATGATGTATACTATATTATTAATGATTTATACTATATTATTAATGATGTATATTATTAATGCTGTATGCTATATTATTATTAATGATGTATACTATATTATTAATGATCTATACTATATTATTAATGATGTGTACTATATTATTAATGATTTATACTATATTATTAATGATGTATATTATTAATGCTGTATGCTATATTATTAATAATGATGTGTACTATATTATTAATGATGTGTACTATATTGTTAATGATGTATACTATATTATTAATGATTTATACTATATTATTAATGATTTATACTATATTATTAATGATTTATACTATATTGTTAATGATGTATATTATTAATGCTGTATGCTATATTAATAATGATTTATACTTTATTATTAATGATGTATATTATTAATGCTGTATGCTTTATTATTAATGATTTATACTATATTATTAATGATGTATATTATTAATGCTGTATGCTATATTATTAATGATTTATACTATATTGTTAGTGATGTATATTATTAATGCTGTATGCTATATTATTAATAATGTATACTTTATTATTAATGATTTATACTATATTATTAATGAAGTATGCTATATTATTAATAATGATTTATACTATATTAATAATGATGTATACTATATTATTAATGATTTATACTTTATTATTAATGATTTATACTATATTATTAATGATGTATGCTATATTATTAATAATGATGTGTACTATATTATTAATGATGTAAACTATATTATTAATGATGTATACTATATTATTAATGATTTATACTATATTATTAATGATGTATACTATATTAATAATGATGTATACTATATTATTAATGATGTATACTATATTATTAATGATGTATACTATATTATTAATGATTTATACTATATTATTAATGATGTATACTATATTATTAATGATTTATACTATATTAATAATGATGTATACTATATTATTAATGATTTATACTATATTATTAATGATGTATACTATATTATTAATGATTTATACTATATTATTAATGATGTATACTATATTAATAATGATGTATACTATATTATTAATGATTTATACTATATTATTAATGATGTATACTATATTATTAATGATTTATACTATATTATTAATGATGTATACTATATTATTAATGATGTATACTATATTATTAATGATTTATACTTTATTATTAATGATTTATACTATATTATTAATGATGTATGCTATATTATTAATAATGATGTGTACTATATTATTAATGATGTAAACTATATTATTAATGATGTATACTATATTATTAATGATTTATACTATATTATTAATGATGTATACTATATTAATAATGATGTATACTATATTATTAATGATTTATACTATATTATTAATGATGTATACTATATTATTAATGATTTATACTATATTATTAATGATGTATACTATATTATTAATGATTTATACTATATTAATAATGATGTATACTATATTATTAATGATTTATACTATATTATTAATGATGTATACTATATTATTAATGATTTATACTATATTATTAATGATGTATACTATATTAATAATGATGTATACTATATTATTAATGATTTATACTATATTATTAATGATGTATACTATATTATTAATGATTTATACTATATTATTAATGATGTATGCTATATTATTAATAATGATTTATACTATATTAATAATGATGTATACTATATTAATAATGATGTATACTATATTATTAATGATGTATACTATATTATTAATGATTTATACTATATAATTAATGATGTATGCTATATTATTAATAATGATTTATACTATATTAATAATGATTTATACTATATTATTAATGATTTATACTATATTATTAATGATTTATACTATATTATTAATGATGTATACTATATTATTAATGATGTATGCTATATTATTAATGATTTATACTATATTATTAATGATGTATACTATATTATTAATGATTTATACTATATTATTAATGATGTATACTTTATTATTAATGATGTATGCTATATTATTAATAATGATGTATACTATATTATTAATGATTTATACTATATTATTAATGATTTATACTATATTATTAATGATTTATACTATATTATTAATGATTTATACTATATTATTAATGATGCATGCTATACTATATTATTAATGATTTATACTATATTATTAATGATTTATACTATATTATTAATGATGTATACTATATTATTAATGATGTATGCTATATTATTAATGATTTATACTATATTATTAATGATTTATACTATATTATTAATGATTTATACTATATTATTAATGATTTATACTATATTATTAATGATGCATGCTATACTATATTATTAATGATTTATACTATATTATTAATGATTTATACTATATTATTAATGATTTATACTATATTATTAATGATGTATACTATATTATTAATGATGTATGCTATATTATTAATGATTTATACTATATTATTAATGATGTATACTATATTATTAATGATGTATACTATATTATTAATGATTTATACTATATTATTAATGATGTATACTATATTATTAATGATTTATACTATATTATTAATGATGTATGCTATATTATTAATGATTTATACTATATTATTAATGATGTATACTATATTATTAATGATTTATACTATATTATTAATGATGTATGCTATATTATTAATGATTTATACTATATTAATAATGATGTATGCTATATTATTAATGATTTATACTATATTATTAATGATGTATACTATATTATTAATGATTTATACTATATTATTAATGATGTATGCTATATTATTAATAATGATGTATACTATATTATTAATGATGCATGCTATACTATATTATTAATGATGTATACTATATTATTAATGATGTATACTATATTATTAATGATTTATACTATATTATTAATGATGTATGCTATATTATTAATAATGATGTGTACTATATTATTAATGATTTATACTATATTAATAATGATGTATACTATATTATTAATGATGTATACTATATTATTAATAATGATGTGTACTATATTATTAATGATGTATACTATATTATTAATGATTTATACTATATTAATAATGATGTGTACTATATTATTAATGATGTGTACTATATTATTAATGATTTATACTATATTAATAATGATGTGTACTATATTATTAATGATGTGTACTATATTATTAATGATGTATACTATATTATTAATGATGTATACTATATTATTAATAATGACGTGTACTATATTATTAATGATGTATACTATATTATTAATGATGTATACTATATTATTAATGATTTATACTATATTATTAATGATGTATACTATATTATTAATAATGATGTGTACTATATTAATAATGATGTGTACTATATTATTAATGATGTATACTATATTATTAATGATTTATACTATATTAATAATGATGTGTACTATATTATTAATGATGTGTACTATATTATTAATGATGTATACTATATTATTAATGATGTATACTATATTATTAATAATGATGTGTACTATATTATTAATGATGTATACTATATTATTAATGATGTATACTATATTATTAATGATTTATACTATATTAATAATGATGTGTACTATATTATTAATGATGTGTACTATATTATTAATGATTTATACTATATTATAAATGATGTATGCTATATTATTAATAATGATGTGTACTATATTATTAATGATGTATACTATATTATTAATGATTTATACTATATTATTAATGATTTATACTATATTAATAATGATGTATACTATATTATTAATGATGTATACTATATTATTAATAATGATGTGTACTATATTATTAATGATGTATACTATATTATTAATGATGTGTACTATATTATTAATGATGTGTACTATATTATTAATGATGTATACTATATTATTAATGATGTGTACTATATTATTAATGATTTATACTATATTAATAATGATGTATACTATATTATTAATGATGTGTACTATATTATTAATGATGTATACTATATTATTAATGATGTATACTATATTATTAATAATGATGTGTACTATATTATTAATGATGTATACTATATTATTAATGATGTATACTATATTATTAATGATTTATACTATATTATTAATGATGTATACTATATTATTAATGATGTATACTATATTATTAATAATGATGTGTACTATATTAATAATGATGTGTACTATATTATTAATGATGTATACTATATTATTAATGATTTATACTATATTAATAATGATGTGTACTATATTATTAATGATGTGTACTATATTATTAATGATGTATACTATATTATTAATGATGTATACTATATTATTAATAATGATGTGTACTATATTATTAATGATGTATACTATATTATTAATGATGTATACTATATTATTAATGATTTATACTATATTAATAATGATGTGTACTATATTATTAATGATGTATACTATATTAATAATGATGTATACTATATTATTAATGATGTATACTATATTATTAATGATTTATACTATATTATTAATGATGTATGCTATATTATTAATAATGATGTGTACTATATTATTAATGATTTATACTATATTAATAATGATGTATACTATATTATTAATGATGTATACTATATTATTAATGATGTGTACTATATTATTAATGATTTATACTATATTATTAATGATGTATGCTATATTATTAATAATGATGTGTACTATATTATTAATGATGTATACTATATTATTAATGATGTGTACTATATTATTAATGATTTATACTATATTAATAATGATGTATACTATATTATTAATGATGTATGCTATATTATTAATGATTTATACTATATTAATAATGATGTATACTATATTATTAATGATGTGTACTATATTATTAATGATGTGTACTATATTATTAATGATGTATACTATATTATTAATGATGTATGCTATATTATTAATGATTTATACTATATTATTAATGATGTATACTATATTATTAATGATGTATACTATATTATTAATGATTTATACTATATTATTAATGATGTATACTATATTATTAATGATTTATACTATATTATTAATGATGTATGCTATATTATTAATAATGATGTATACTATATTATTAATGATGCATGCTATACTATATTATTAATGATGTATACTATATTATTAATGATGTATACTATATTATTAATGATTTATACTATATTATTAATGATGTATGCTATATTATTAATAATGATGTGTACTATATTATTAATGATTTATACTATATTAATAATGATGTATACTATATTATTAATGATGTATACTATATTATTAATAATGATGTGTACTATATTATTAATGATGTATACTATATTATTAATGATTTATACTATATTAATAATGATGTGTACTATATTATTAATGATGTGTACTATATTATTAATGATTTATACTATATTAATAATGATGTGTACTATATTATTAATGATGTGTACTATATTATTAATGATGTATACTATATTATTAATGATGTATACTATATTATTAATAATGACGTGTACTATATTATTAATGATGTATACTATATTATTAATGATGTATACTATATTATTAATGATTTATACTATATTATTAATGATGTATACTATATTATTAATAATGATGTGTACTATATTAATAATGATGTGTACTATATTATTAATGATGTATACTATATTATTAATGATTTATACTATATTAATAATGATGTGTACTATATTATTAATGATGTGTACTATATTATTAATGATGTATACTATATTATTAATGATGTATACTATATTATTAATAATGATGTGTACTATATTATTAATGATGTATACTATATTATTAATGATGTATACTATATTATTAATGATTTATACTATATTAATAATGATGTGTACTATATTATTAATGATGTGTACTATATTATTAATGATTTATACTATATTATAAATGATGTATGCTATATTATTAATAATGATGTGTACTATATTATTAATGATGTATACTATATTATTAATGATTTATACTATATTATTAATGATATATACTATATTAATAATGATGTATACTATATTATTAATGATGTATACTATATTATTAATAATGATGTGTACTATATTATTAATGATGTATACTATATTATTAATGATGTGTACTATATTATTAATGATGTGTACTATATTATTAATGATGTATACTATATTATTAATGATGTGTACTATATTATTAATGATTTATACTATATTAATAATGATGTATACTATATTATTAATGATGTGTACTATATTATTAATGATGTATACTATATTATTAATGATGTATACTATATTATTAATAATGATGTGTACTATATTATTAATGATGTATACTATATTATTAATGATGTATACTATATTATTAATGATTTATACTATATTATTAATGATGTATACTATATTATTAATGATGTATACTATATTATTAATAATGATGTGTACTATATTAATAATGATGTGTACTATATTATTAATGATGTATACTATATTATTAATGATTTATACTATATTAATAATGATGTGTACTATATTATTAATGATGTGTACTATATTATTAATGATGTATACTATATTATTAATGATGTATACTATATTATTAATAATGATGTGTACTATATTATTAATAATGATGTGTACTATATTATTAATGATGTGTACTATATTATTAATGATTTATACTATATTAATAATGATGTGTACTATATTATTAATGATGTGTACTATATTATTAATGATGTATACTATATTATTAATGATGTATACTATATTATTAATAATGACGTGTACTATATTATTAATGATGTATACTATATTATTAATGATGTATACTATATTATTAATGATTTATACTATATTATTAATGATGTATACTATATTATTAATAATGATGTGTACTATATTAATAATGATGTGTACTATATTATTAATGATGTATACTATATTATTAATGATTTATACTATATTAATAATGATGTGTACTATATTATTAATGATGTGTACTATATTATTAATGATGTATACTATATTATTAATGATGTATACTATATTATTAATAATGATGTGTACTATATTATTAATGATGTATACTATATTATTAATGATGTATACTATATTATTAATGATTTATACTATATTAATAATGATGTGTACTATATTATTAATGATGTGTACTATATTATTAATGATTTATACTATATTATAAATGATGTATGCTATATTATTAATAATGATGTGTACTATATTATTAATGATGTATACTATATTATTAATGATTTATACTATATTATTAATGATTTATACTATATTAATAATGATGTATACTATATTATTAATGATGTATACTATATTATTAATAATGATGTGTACTATATTATTAATGATGTATACTATATTATTAATGATGTGTACTATATTATTAATGATGTGTACTATATTATTAATGATGTATACTATATTATTAATGATGTGTACTATATTATTAATGATTTATACTATATTAATAATGATGTATACTATATTATTAATGATGTGTACTATATTATTAATGATGTATACTATATTATTAATGATGTATACTATATTATTAATAATGATGTGTACTATATTATTAATGATGTATACTATATTATTAATGATGTATACTATATTATTAATGATTTATACTATATTATTAATGATGTATACTATATTATTAATGATGTATACTATATTATTAATAATGATGTGTACTATATTAATAATGATGTGTACTATATTATTAATGATGTATACTATATTATTAATGATTTATACTATATTAATAATGATGTGTACTATATTATTAATGATGTGTACTATATTATTAATGATGTATACTATATTATTAATGATGTATACTATATTATTAATAATGATGTGTACTATATTATTAATGATGTATACTATATTATTAATGATGTATACTATATTATTAATGATTTATACTATATTAATAATGATGTGTACTATATTATTAATGATGTATACTATATTAATAATGATGTATACTATATTATTAATGATGTATACTATATTATTAATGATTTATACTATATTATTAATGATGTATGCTATATTATTAATAATGATGTGTACTATATTATTAATGATTTATACTATATTAATAATGATGTATACTATATTATTAATGATGTATACTATATTATTAATGATGTGTACTATATTATTAATGATTTATACTATATTATTAATGATGTATGCTATATTATTAATAATGATGTGTACTATATTATTAATGATGTATACTATATTATTAATGATGTGTACTATATTATTAATGATTTATACTATATTAATAATGATGTATACTATATTATTAATGATGTATGCTATATTATTAATGATTTATACTATATTAATAATGATGTATACTATATTATTAATGATGTGTACTATATTATTAATGATGTGTACTATATTATTAATGATGTATACTATATTATTAATGATGTATGCTATATTATTAATGATTTATACTATATTATTAATGATGTATACTATATTATTAATGATGTATACTATATTATTAATGATTTATACTATATTATTAATGATGTATACTATATTATTAATGATTTATACTATATTATTAATGATGTATGCTATATTATTAATAATGATGTATACTATATTATTAATGATGCATGCTATACTATATTATTAATGATGTATACTATATTATTAATGATGTATACTATATTATTAATGATTTATACTATATTATTAATGATGTATGCTATATATTAATAATGATGTGTACTATATTATTAATGATTTATACTATATTAATAATGATGTATACTATATTATTAATGATGTATACTATATTATTAATAATGATGTGTACTATATTATTAATGATGTATACTATATTATTAATGATTTATACTATATTAATAATGATGTGTACTATATTATTAATGATGTGTACTATATTATTAATGATTTATACTATATTAATAATGATGTGTACTATATTATTAATGATGTGTACTATATTATTAATGATGTATACTATATTATTAATGATGTATACTATATTATTAATAATGATGTGTACTATATTATTAATGATGTATACTATATTATTAATGATGTATACTATATTATTAATGATTTATACTATATTATTAATGATGTATACTATATTATTAATAATGATGTGTACTATATTATTAATGATGTGTACTATATTATTAATGATGTATACTATATTATTAATGATTTATACTATATTAATAATGATGTGTACTATATTATTAATGATGTGTACTATATTATTAATGATGTATACTATATTATTAATGATGTATACTATATTATTAATGATGTGTACTATATTATTAATGATGTATACTATATTATTAATGATGTATACTATATTATTAATGATTTATACTATATTAATAATGATGTATACTATATTTATTAATGATGTGTACTATATTATTAATGATGTTACTATATTATTAATGATGTATACTATATTATTATAATGATGTGTACTATATTATTAATGATGTATACTATATTATTAATGATGTATACTAT